>NQII01002099.1:119038-165419 GCA_002778355.1 Clitarchus hookeri | reverse complement strand
TATATATATATATATATATATATATATATATATATATATCTCTCTGCATCTATTCTCGCTGAATGTCATTTTTCCAGTCTTATTCTTGCATGCTCGATACAGTTTAACTCGCTGACACAGCTCAACTCCATCATCACAAGCAAAACATGCCGGATGCTTCCCGTTACTTGTGTGACTTGCGTTCTGCCGGTCGTGCCAGCTGACCTCTTGACCTCCTTCCCGCGTCCTAGTCAACTTGTCCTTGCTCTTTCGAGAGATACCCACGAACTGTACACGTGCTGATTTCGTCATATGGACAGCTCTTCGAAGCGATCATGCCACTTTCCTTTCAGGCCAGCTGAATGGTACAAATCAACCACCACTACACCTGTTACCAGGGAAGGGTAACTGACATGCTTGCAGATTTAGGCTAAGATAAGAACAAACTCCTGGTGCTTCTCGCATACACGCATCCAAGCATAAATGCCAATCCACTATTTGTACAAAGTTGCTACAGAAAAAAAAAAGGCATCATAGTAGTCACATGATGTTAAAAACATCGCTCTTAAGAAAAACAGAGGGAAAAAAATTAATGATATTGTGAAAAATTCCAAATATGTTGGCAAAGACTAACCCCACCCCTACACCAACGAGGATTTGTGATGTCATGTATAATTGAAAAGCATTTTTCAATGCATATTTTTTTTAATCGTGTGTATTTCTTTTAAATTTACCTTCAAGTTTTGTTATACCTTGCATCTGAGTATTTAAGTATGTGGCTACTCGAGGCAGGTAAGTGGTCTTTACTCAATTCCAGATTATTCCAACCATGGTTACTTCAGTAAAAGCTGCATAGCGCATCCATACACTACATGAGACTTTGCAATGAATTTAAAAATAAATATCCTTGGAGGGGGACGAGCTTGTGATTCGAGGCTGTAGATGATTAACTTTCGTCAGTATCCATCCCCAACTGCGCTTTTTGTATGTTCCTTCCTCTTGATATACTTTACCTGTACAGGACTTTAAGGCATTTTTTATATTTCCTGATAAGGGCTACATTCCTCGTTTCTAATACCCGTGTTTCCATACCTTCGTCGAATGGAACCAGTTTTGCTTAGTTGCATTCGAGTAAAATTTAATGAATTTTATTGTTCTCTTCTCTAGTAATTTTGTGGTAGCTAACAACGGTTTTTTTTCTCCATGTGCAAATATCCTTTGACAAACCACATAGATATTTATATTACGACGGAATGCAGTTTCGGTCTCCACAAAGGCTTTTTCACTATCCGTCCCAGAACCTGCTACGATTCTGGGGCGTAATAGCCCTATTTCTCGCACTTAAGTGAGCCTCAATTAGTAGTCTTCGCATAGTTATTCTTTTCGTATTTTCGAACACATTGGCCGAATGCAAACTATGCATCACAGTAGCGACATGGGTACCTTTGCAAATGAGATCGATGGCTGAGTGCATGAAATCGCTGAAGTGAGGCCAAATGCCTTTTCTATTCACAAATTTCCCCTGAACCTCTGTTTCTCTGTATCCAAAAGAACACTTGCCGGGTTACAAAGCAAGATTCTCTTTCGGAAATATTTCAATACCTGTTCCAATATGGTAAATGCTGTTCGAAGGAATTTCGTGTGATTGTAATATCGTTCGAATACACTAAGCAGGAGCCCCGTTTTATACCTGCCAAAATCTTGTCCATATACGTACCTCTGGACAAATGGTGAAGCCATTTTTATACAAAGAAGAAGTGCTTCAAGGCAAAATGTTCTGTCTGGAAGTATAAACGATTTTTCTTCCCGTATATGGTAGAACCCAGAGTTCATGTCCAAGTGAGTGAAACATTTAGCCTCTTTCAAATAACTGAAAAGTCAATAATTACTGTAAAGTCAGTCGACAAAAAAAATCTTCTTAATTTGTCGATGGTGTACACAAAGTCTGATCTCTCCTTCCTTTTCCGAATCAATATGATTGAAGTACACAAACTTGTATTTAGAGTGTCACAGTAACTATAACTTTGTGAATATATTCAGCTACAAAGTGTATAATTTATCTTTTCCTGGGTTATACCCTTTAAGATACTCGTGTTACTGGAGCGTAGTCACCCATAGTCAACTACTTCTTGGGGACTACTTGCCTCGTACCATTTGCAGTTGGAACATTTCTGTTCTGATACAAAAATTGCTGTAATATTTCATTTCTTTTCGGGGAAGGAGGGTGGAGGCAGGTTTGAATTGAAATTCAACTTGTATAGGATATTCGCGGTATCTTCACACTTTTCTAAGCAAAGATTTTAAAAATCGTCCCATGTGTGACGTATTTAATTGCTTCGTAAATATTTCATGCATCACAAGTGTTTTATACTTCTGTTAACATAAAAGTACCTTATTTTCTGTTAAATTAAACTTTTGCTTATATTTTATCTCTGTGTAATTATACTTCATTTATAATTAATGTGAATAATAACAGAGAAAATGAATGTGTTGGTAATGTCCAGCAGAAAGTTGTTCTCGTTTAAAACATTACTGCAGTGAGTGCGCACGAATGCGTTGCGCTGTCCCTTTGGTGTAATTTTCTAGGCTTGGTTAAGCTTTGTTTGCAGGAGGCGGAGGAATAGCCTGAAAGTAGAACTACAGCAGGGGTTTAGAAGAGTTGGAAGTAGCCATTAATGGACTACACTTATCGATATCATCTTGATCATCTGCTTGAAAACATAAATAGGATTCTGGGAGGTTGGTTTCCTCGGCGATATAAAAATGATCAAGCGAACTAACTTCATATTCCGGTTCGATGTAACTTCCTGATTGATTACATTAGAAACCCACAATTTATAAAAGATTTTAGTAGCAAAATGTATCTAGGTATTAACACTGAACGCTTATAGTCAATAATTGGCGTCAAATGTGAATTTAAATTATATGTAATTGGGAAGAAGGGTAATGAAATGTGGACATGTTATATTAATTGAGATAAAATATTAAGAAACCAAGTAATTAAATTAAGGATTGGTAACAATAGTTAAGTTTGATGAGAAATAAAGCATTTAGACTTTTTTAACAGAGTATCTTTCATTTAAAATATAGCATGTAAAACGTTTAATATTTTTGATTGCGTTTGTTTTTGGTGTGAAAAATGTAGGGAATGCATATTGAAACCAGTTTCCACCAAGGATTATTAATTTAATTAAGGTTATAGTTGAATGTCTGTTTGTATGGGTGGACGGATTCTACTCAAGTTTACTGTAGCATGGTTTTAGCAACAACCGCCGAGGCTTCTGGCCGGAATTTACCCAGTCTCCGGGTGGTGAAACCACTTCGACTCCCACAGTATAGGAAGTATGCCAGTAAGTTTACACTGTTTTTAGTTGCTGTATAAGACGTTTAAAGATCCTATGTATCATATTATTTAAGAATATTAAAATGGTTTACATGAAATAATTGGCGAATAAAATACGAGGCGTAGACATCAAGCTCAGCATAGAACTACTTTTTGTATTTTTTGCTCTACAAATTCTATCCATCTTCAAGATTGTGTCGCCACAGTGACAATGTTATCGGGGTATTTGCTGATAAGATAGGAACAGAAGGTGTACAAGTGGATTAGTTATATCAGAAGTAAGATAAATGGTTTGCACAAACATCTTGAGAATTATCTGCCACAGAAAAGCTGCTTGTAAGTGACATATTTTCGCATGAGTGACGCACGCTTGTTAAGTATCATTGGTTATCTGTATGAAGTAATGTATTAAATTCATCGAGACGTCACGTATAAAACGTATTCCCAGACGTTGATCATCGAAAAGGCAACCGCTTGACTGTCGATGTACATTTTTAAAAATTGTATTTAATTTTAAAGTCTAATATGATAAATATACCTTTTAAATTAATATTTNACATTTTTAAAAATTGTATTTAATTTTAAAGTCTAATATGATAAATATACCTTTTAAATTAATATTTATGATCCTTGCACATTAAAAAAAACCGATACAACATTCAACAAGGTAATTGTTAGTGCACAAAATGTTATGCCATTAAAATTATATTTTACGTTTTGCGTTGGTGCATAGAGCTTTATCGTTATACATTTAATTTTTTATTTTGGTAAAACTGTTTGTAGTATAAATTATTTTTTGTCTATAANTTATGATCCTTGCACATTAAAAAAAACCGATACAACATTCAACAAGGTAATTGTTAGTGCACAAAATGTTATGCCATGAAAATTATATTTTACGTTTTGCGTTGGTGCATAGAGCTTTATCGTTATACATTTAATTTTTTATTTTGGTAAAACTGTTTGTAGTATAAATTATTTTTTGTCTATAAGATTATAACTCTTATGAGTCTAATTATACCTACGTTATTAATATTGATGTTAGACGTTATTTAATGAAATTATTTTTCCTTAATGAATAAATTAACTTAGTACTGAGGTAGTAAGTACTGCACAAGCGCTTGTGATATAATGTCGTCAAAAAAATAATTTTGAATTCGGTGATGAATAGTGCTATTTTCTCAAATAGTGTATGTTTGTAAAACATGGCTGGAAATTCACAAGTTGTTAGAAAGATAAGTTCAAGTTTATAAAATCTATTCAGATTTTTTTAAAGACACGTGCTGGAGATGGCATTGCTACACGCATGTTGAAGGTTTTGTTTTTAATGTGGAATTCGTTGTCTAAAGAACTGGATCAGGTATAAAGTGTCAGAGCGAAATTTGAAGTTGTAAATCTTGATAGAAGAATATTTTATTTCCGAGTAAATTTGGATGTTAATTAGTAAAATTAAATAACTTAGTTAATATCACAAATTTGCCTACCAAGTATAAGAAACTGTAATAAAAAAAATTCTGAGATGAAGCGTTTAGTTTGAAATGGCCGACTATGCTGCGAACTCCAGCCGCACATGCCAGCAAAATGGCGCCACTGACCAGCAACAAATCCGAACGCCGGATGCCAATCAGCGCCAGGTAACTTACTTGCCAACCGACAGCCCAGCCAGTAGATCTTCCACAGAACGCACGCGGTAGCCAGTCGAACACAAGTCTCGTTTCAGAGCCTCTCGCAGCCAATCAGCGAATGGGTGCCCTCCACCCCTCGCTATTTCACTTCTGTGTGTTTATCTACTGTGCACAGGTGCACAGCTGTGCAGCAGAGAGCACTTCCGCTGTACTATGTCTGGGCAGCTGCGGTAGGCTCTATGTAGAGTCAATCACTTAAAACTTGCACAGCAAATATTTTGGAAATGAAAAGCGTTATTGATGTGCTGGTTTCATAGAATTGAAGTTTGTAGTAGTACTCATAATTGCAGCCCAGACGCAGGTTTGAATACTTAATTAGAATGTGTATTTTGTGAACAAAGTTACATTTTAAAAAAAATGTAACAATGCCTATTCACATGTCAAGAAAATAAAACTAGAGGAAATTAAAATAGCAATGGTGTTTTTTTGCAGAATTCTAGTGCAAGTAATTTACGTGCTATCATAATTTGACAATGTTAAATACCTACAGTTGTCTGCTCCATTTAACTGTACCATGAAAGAGGTCCCAATGCGATCAGTGTAAAGTAAACACAATCTAAAGACACAAATGAACATCGTGGCCTGTTAACAGAACAGTTAAATGGAGCAGATATTTGTCCTCGGTATTTAAAAGTGACATATTAAGATAGCACGTTTACTTGCACCACAATCCCGCAAAAAAAAAAAAACAACATTGACATTCTAATTTCCTCTAGTTTTATTTTCTTAATGTGAATAAACATTGTTCCATCTGAAAAAAAAAGTAACTTTGTTCAAGAAATACACATTATAATACTTATTAAAATCGGTGTCTGGACTGCAATTATGAACCCTTGTCAATACGTCAATTCTGTGAAACCAGCAAATCAATAGCACCTTTCATTTCCGAAATATAAGCGATGCAAGTTTTAGGTGATTAATCCGGGAACGTGGACCACATCACCATCCCTCCCCGGCCGTGTCCCGTTAGTATTATATTTCTTGCATGCCCTTGCCATACACGGAGCTCTGCTTTGACACACACTTAGGTCCCACCCCTACCTTGAACCTTGGTCTCTCCTCTTAGCTTTAGGTAGGTCAGGGGGAAATCTTATGCGCCTTTGCTGTGAATTCTAAGAACGCTGCAGTAAATAAGCATATGTTGTGTTAAAAAAAATTGTAAACAATAAGCGTGAAATTGTTAGCTGTTATTGTAAGGAAGTTTCTTCTGAGACAGGAATAGAGAAATAGGAGAACATGAAACGAGACTGCAGCGTTGGTTTTCTGTTACCGTGATCTTGATTTTGACCAGAATGAATTATCTTCACCTTTCGGGGACACTGCTTTGGTAAATATAAAATAAAAAACAAATCCGAAGAATAAATTCGGAAACAGTATGAATTCTGCTCTTGCTTTACCGTTCCATCTGTATGGCCGTCATTTTAAAATTCGTGATATAAGAGCCAAATTAAAATAATTAAATAAGAACTATAATAAAAATACAAAGGCTGATTAAAACTCTATTTCCATTTTCTCGTGCACTGATAGGTATTCCTGTTAGATGGCTGCCATTTTTAATGCTGGATAGCACAGTAACGAAATTATATTTGTATGCATAGTTTTTAAAATGCCTAGCTCAATACAGGCATATTAGCAAAAACTGAGTCGTATATGTCCAGACGTAGTACCGGGTGAGAACAAATTACTGATGAAAGAGACTTACTCTATACCAACAGCTACTAACAAAGTACCTCACCGCCATGTTCCGTATACACATTATATATTCGTCCCTCCTCCTTTTCTCCCTTACCAAATATGTGGCGAGATTCAACACACCATCTATGGCAATGACGTAAGAAAAGTTATTTACTACGTACGAGTGGGCGTGACAGTTGGTTTGAGGCCATCATTCAGAGCACCCTAAATTTGGTAGCAGCAAATGGTTGCTATTTTAAGATAAGCTACGCAGAATTCTAATCCAGTTTCAATTTTTTTTTTTTTTGTGAAAGAGGTAAAATAAAATTTAACGAGAGAAAATTTTTTTTTATCAAAGCCATTAGATTTAAATATTTTAAAATTTATTTGCAACCTGGCATGAAGAGTGCATATTGCGTGCACCAACTATAAAGTTAAATAATTAATCAATTTTAATGTATATCATTGATACCGGAGGAATCGTTACACAGGAATACAGAGGAATAAATCGTTACACAGTACTTTCAACACCTATGAAATGAACCACATAATATACAGGCAATGTATAAACACTACCTGCTACAAAACAAACACAAAATTCGCATATATAAACACACATATATAATGTATGTTTTTATATACACACAAACATGTTTACACGTATGTACTATGTACATAATGTTGTATGTCCATTCTAAGTTATTTGTTACTAAAAAATGTATATACATATGTAGTTCAAAAGTTGGAATCACTGATTTTGTTGTTATGTGACGTGATCATTTCCAGTTGTATAATTCTTTCGTTGGCTGTTTAGTGTGAATAGCAGTTATGCAAGTCATGTGCAAGTATAATGGACCATGTTTCCTCCATTTGTTATTTTATTACCGCTGCAAAATTAACTTATATATGTACACACATAGCACACCCTCGGGTGTGGTATGTCCTTTGACGGCACTACAAGGAGTGCTTCAGACAGCCCGCCAACCCCCACTGCATACCGAAGGCGAGCAAACAGCCGACAGCACTAAATAATTCCAAGCGGCACTACAGAAAAGTGACGTGTGAAAATGGGAAGAGTTTCATTTACAGGATGGTCCTGAACTACAAGTACAACAACTGTGAGGTGATTCCCTATGCAAAATGAGATAGACAACATTATATTGCCTATATCCTACAGTAATTCGTAAGGGAAGTAGGCGACCTTCAAAATCGATATTTCTAATTGTTATAATTCAAAATAATAAAACATACTTGAGATGAAAGAACAATTCCGTGAATACGGTTGTCTTGAATCGAGATCTGAAATCTACGAACGGTTGCTGGGTAATTTCATCTCTATAGGCTACCCCATTCATTAAGTAAACAGGGGGTGCTGTGTTATTATCCAACAAATGTGTGTAACTTTTGAGGGTTTATCGCTTTTAATGACGTCATAGTCATGTGTACATTAATGTACGGAAAAACGTTGCCTTAGTGTAACTCTCTCAGACAAGCTTTTGTCAAGGAAACAGACAAAGTTTGTAAGAGAACCTGGCAGGTAACCAACTGCACCCTTACAAACTTTATCTGTTTACACGACAACCGTCCGTCTGACAATTACACTAAGGCAATGTATTTTGTACATTAATGCACTAATGACTCTGACGTCATTAAAGCGATAAACACCTAATGTTTGGATAATAGCACGGCACCCCTTATTTTCTCAATGAAAGAGAATGATATTACCAACAACAGTTCGCAGATTTCAGATAGCGACTTGAAATCTGAAACTTGGCTCGCCTGCAGTTACTTAATTCTTAACTTCGCTCTGTTCTAAAATTGAATTTTACTGTAAAATTAAAATGAAACAACATGTGAAATTTTCAAAAAACTTTTGTATTCTATTTTTGAAACTTAAACGTTATTTTGGGATGCAAGTAATATTTTTAAAGAATTTAGCACAATGTAAGGACTTATATTTCCATAATTATGTTAATTTGTCTGCAACAATTTAGTATTATCCTATTCTGCACATTTATCAGGCTGATGTTTCATANGTTCTAAAATTGAATTTTACTGTAAAATTAAAATGAAACAACATGTGAAATTTTCAAAAAACTTTTGTATTCTATTCTTGAAACTTAAACGTTATTTTGGGATGCAAGTAATATTTTTTAAGAATTTAGCACAATGTAAGGACTTATATTCCCATAATTATGTTAATTTGTCTGCAACAATTTAGTATTATCCTATTCTGCACATTTATCAGGCTGATGTTTCATANCCCATAATTATGTTAATTTGTCTGCAACAATTTAGTATTATCCTATTCTGCACATTTATCAGGCTGATGTTTCATAAATCACAAAAAACATAAAACAAGCAGCCTAAGGAAAAAAATGTTATGCCAAATTAGGTAATAATCAATTAAAAATGATTCTGGTAATATGGTTAACTGAACTAAATGCACTAAACCGGAACTAAATGTGAAAACTAGACCACCTCGAAGGTAGTTAAAAGTCCAGGAATAAGGAGTATTTATTTGATCACATAGTATGATACACAAATACACGCTAACCTCGTTAATAATAAGCAGGACTTTAAAATAAAATTCAACATTGGNTCACATAGTATGATACACAAATACACGCTAACCTCGTTAATAATAAGCAGGACTTTAAAATAAAATTCAACATTGGGAACACCAGTAAAGGACGATCTATAAAATACTTTCCGCAATCGTTAGGAGCAGCGATTCAGTCAGTGCTAAGAATTNGAACACCAGTAAAGGACGATCTATAAAATACTTTCCGCAATCGTTAGGAGCAGCGATTCAGTCAGTGCTAAGAATTATTTTGCAGTTATTTCTGGAATTACGGAATTGTTTTAGTTCTGCGGAAAAAAAATTTTAAGGAATGATTCCAACAGAAGTGTTGGTGTATGTGTTTGTTTGTGTGTTGGTTTGTGTGTGAATTTGTATGTGTTTGTGTGTGTACGCACGCGTAATGTATGTATTTGAAGTATGTCTGATAATATAATTTTTTCCAAATTTATTTCATTTGGCAACCTACACAAATGTACTCGCTGCATTTAAATATGAATCACGGTCTCTTAAATTTAATTTTGATTGTGGTTATTTTATTTTACGAAATAAGGAATATTTTAAAAGATTTTTCTTTGTGATTTTAATTACGTGTTTGCATCNTGTGGTTATTTTATTTTACGAAATAAGGAATATTTTAAAAGATTTTTCTTTGTGATTTTAATTACGTGTTTGCATCGATTCTTGATACACTCAGGATAAAATACTTCATGACAAATAACTTGATAGTACCAGTAGCCACAGATGTATCGGAATGAAGTGCCGTGAGCAAGGACAGATTTAAGGCGGGCAGGGCAAATCTTTACCAATATAACTTGCTTAACAAGAGTACTCAGTTTCACACTTATGTTAAAGAGACCTCCGGTATTCAGCAGACTCAAGACAAACTGAATGCTGTTTCCATTCTTTACATCGAAGCGGGCATATTTCTTGAACTAGGCTAATAGAATTGAATCATTGACGTCGTACAGAAGACGGCAAAGTAAAGTGCTGTGAAGTAAGATGTCATCCATGTCATAATGCGTCGTCAGAGTTTGTCTGCGTCCTAGTAACGAGTGATCTCATTCCAAGGACCCTGGAGCCAAAACTTTAAGATGTATTTGCGATGTTTACTTCAAGGACGTTGTAGCCCATCTTCCTCTAGTACCTACAATGAAACCAACAAATAAAACAAAACAAAATATCGTGAATATTATTTTATTTATCTCGTTCTTTGGGAGGGGGAGGATGCCATAGGGAATATAAGTGGACTTTTAACTCTCCTAGGGGCCGCGGTGGTGTAGTGGTCAGACTACTCGCCTCCCACCTAGGCGAAACGGGTTTGATTCCCGGCAGGGCCGCTCCCGGAGTTTTTCATGTGGGAATCGTGCCGGACGATGCTTCTGGTATCGGGTTTTCTCGGGGTTCTCCCGTTTTCCCAAGCCCCTTCATTCCGGCGCTGCTCCATACTCACTTCGTTTCACCCTCATCGGCTCTAAGGATCTCGATGTTAAGAGTCGCCCAAATCTCTCCATTTAACTTTCAAAATGGGCCCTGTCTGCTCTTGTGGAGTAAGATTTATTTCATTGTAAATTTTTAAACAAATTCTTATTACGGGAAAAAGATGGAGCCCGGCAGGAGAAGGGCAACAAACACACTATCTAGGGCGACAGTGGGCCTAAATGCGCACGCATCATTAAGTATGTTGTTAACCAAACAATTCATGATTTTATATTTGTACGAAAAAATGTCCCATTTGTAGTTTGCTTGCAAGTACTATTTCCAAGTAAAAATAAATTTAGAACGCATATTTTTACATCATGGCACGCAAAATTCAAATTTATAGCGTTTTTCTTACGTACAAATAATAAAAACTAATTCACTTTCCAAAATAAGATATTTCATTTCGAAATAAGGTACCACAAGTTACTTCAAGAAATCTTTATAATAATGCTACGAATTTTTTTTCGCAATTTAAAAAAAAATTGCTTAAAATGAGGAAGTTTTTGCTTTTTTTTATTTAAAGCAGTCGATTTTTTTTTGTTAAATATATTTTTTTTTACCGTACCTTAAAATGAGTAAGTTTGACCTTCCCGTCACACTTATTAAATTTACTGTAAATGTTTTCGTTTATTTTATTTGTACATTCCAAAAACACTAAAGTTGTGATTTTGACATGCGTTGATGAAAAAAATAGTTAGAAAATGGGTATTTAAAGATAGCTCCATGACATGGAGGAATGGAGGGAGCCGGAGANTGTTTTTATATACACACAAACATGTTTACACGTATGTACTATGTACATAATGTTGTATGTCCATTCTAAGTTATTTGTTACTAAAAAATGTATATACATATGTAGTTCAAAAGTTGGAATCACTGATTTTGTTGTTATGTGACGTGATCATTTCCAGTTGTATAATTCTTTCGTTGGCTGTTTAGTGTGAATAGCAGTTATGCAAGTCATGTGCAAGTATAATGGACCATGTTTCCTCCATTTGTTATTTTATTACCGCTGCAAAATTAACTTATATATGTACACACATAGCACACCCTCGGGTGTGGTATGTCCTTTGACGGCACTACAAGGAGTGCTTCAGACAGCCCGCCAACCCCCACTGCATACCGAAGGCGAGCAAACAGCCGACAGCACTAAATAATTCCAAGCGGCACTACAGAAAAGTGACGTGTGAAAATGGGAAGAGTTTCATTTACAGGATGGTCCTGAACTACAAGTACAACAACTGTGAGGTGATTCCCTATGCAAAATGAGATAGACAACATTATATTGCCTATATCCTACAGTAATTCGTAAGGGAAGTAGGCGACCTTCAAAATCGATATTTCTAATTGTTATAATTCAAAATAATAAAACATACTTGAGATGAAAGAACAATTCCGTGAATACGGTTGTCTTGAATCGAGATCTGAAATCTACGAACGGTTGCTGGGTAATTTCATCTCTATAGGCTACCCCATTCATTAAGTAAACAGGGGGTGCTGTGTTATTATCCAACAAATGTGTGTAACTTTTGAGGGTTTATCGCTTTTAATGACGTCATAGTCATGTGTACATTAATGTACGGAAAAACGTTGCCTTAGTGTAACTCTCTCAGACAAGCTTTTGTCAAGGAAACAGACAAAGTTTGTAAGAGAACCTGGCAGGTAACCAACTGCACCCTTACAAACTTTATCTGTTTACACGACAACCGTCCGTCTGACAATTACACTAAGGCAATGTATTTTGTACATTAATGCACTAATGACTCTGACGTCATTAAAGCGATAAACACCTAATGTTTGGATAATAGCACGGCACCCCTTATTTTCTCAATGAAAGAGAATGATATTACCAACAACAGTTCGCAGATTTCAGATAGCGACTTGAAATCTGAAACTTGGCTCGCCTGCAGTTACTTAATTCTTAACTTCGCTCTGTTCTAAAATTGAATTTTACTGTAAAATTAAAATGAAACAACATGTGAAATTTTCAAAAAACTTTTGTATTCTATTTTTGAAACTTAAACGTTATTTTGGGATGCAAGTAATATTTTTAAAGAATTTAGCACAATGTAAGGACTTATATTTCCATAATTATGTTAATTTGTCTGCAACAATTTAGTATTATCCTATTCTGCACATTTATCAGGCTGATGTTTCATAAATCACAAAAAACATAAAACAAGCAGCCTAAGGAAAAAAATGTTATGCCAAATTAGGTAATAATCAATTAAAAATGATTCTGGTAATATGGTTAACTGAACTAAATGCACTAAACCGGAACTAAATGTGAAAACTAGACCACCTCGAAGGTAGTTAAAAGTCCAGGAATAAGGAGTATTTATTTGATCACATAGTATGATACACAAATACACGCTAACCTCGTTAATAATAAGCAGGACTTTAAAATAAAATTCAACATTGGGAACACCAGTAAAGGACGATCTATAAAATACTTTCCGCAATCGTTAGGAGCAGCGATTCAGTCAGTGCTAAGAATTATTTTGCAGTTATTTCTGGAATTACGGAATTGTTTTAGTTCTGCGGAAAAAAAATTTTAAGGAATGATTCCAACAGAAGTGTTGGTGTATGTGTTTGTTTGTGTGTTGGTTTGTGTGTGAATTTGTATGTGTTTGTGTGTGTACGCACGCGTAATGTATGTATTTGAAGTATGTCTGATAATATAATTTTTTCCAAATTTATTTCATTTGGCAACCTACACAAATGTACTCGCTGCATTTAAATATGAATCACGGTCTCTTAAATTTAATTTTGATTGTGGTTATTTTATTTTACGAAATAAGGAATATTTTAAAAGATTTTTCTTTGTGATTTTAATTACGTGTTTGCATCTTGCATTCCCAGCTTGGAATGCNACGAAACCCCCTAGCCATTAAATCGCTCGAGGCAACGAGCTGGCATTGAAGGAACTCTTCCTAAGTTAATTTTTATATTTAAATGAATTTATTAAACGCCGTGACTTTCATATGTAAATGAATTTATTAAACACTTTGTACAGTATCAATATTATTATTTAATATACATTTCAGTGTTGAGGAAATCCCCCTTGCCATTGGTGCCGCGGTGGAACAGTGGCTAGCCCCACCATACTTCACACTCTCGCATTCCATTGGGGTGCCACGGTGACGCAACGTATAGAGGACATGTTAAACTCAACGCTCTTGCATTCCAAGCTGGGAGGGTTACGCAGAGTCTTCCCAAAATCAAATTGAAATTATTATTGTTTAAATATACACTTTTTTTTTTAATACTGCTACTTCTCTTACGTGGCCCAATCGTATATGTGTTTTCGAAACCGACATTTCTCTAGGACTCTGGTCAGAGCCTTCGGCTATAACGGAATATGAAAATTATTTAAACATGTTTTTTGAACTACTTCCCTATATGTGCGTTGTCGCATTTTTTACGAAACCGTCATATTCTCGAGGATACAGCCAGGACCTGGGGCTATAACGAAATATGAAATATGTGCCTTATATCCTCTTGTAGGAATGACTTAAATGTTAATCTAATTTAAGAAAACTCCGCGATAACCATTCCTGTTTGCCATGTAAGAGCATGGTGTATATCATCTAGTAGGAAGGACTTAAATGTTAATTGATTTTGGGAAGACTCTGCAAAAACCCTCCCTGCTTGCCACGTAAGTGCATGTTGTATATCATCTGGTAGGAAGGACTTAAATGTTTATCTAATTTGGGAAGACTCTGCGATAACCCTCCCTGCTTGCCATGTAAGCGCATGGTGTATATCTAGTAGGAAGGACTTAAATGATAATCTAATTTGGGAACACTCTCAGATAACCCTCTCGACTTAGCATGTAAGAGAATGAATAATATCATATCGTAGGAAGGACTTACATGTTAACTGATTTTGGGAAGACTCTGAGACAACCCTCTCAGGTTGGCATGCAAGCGCATGGAGTATATCATCTCGTAGGAAGGCATTAAATTGTAATCTATTTTGGGAAGACTCTGCGATAACCCTCCCTGCTTGTCATGCAGGAATATCATCTTGTAGGAAGGACTTAAATTTCAATTTGATTTTGGGAAGACTCTGAGATAACCCTCTTTACTTGTCGTGCAACAGCGAAATGTATATAATCTCGTAGGAAGGATTTAAATTTAAATTTGATTTTGGGACGACACTGAGATAACCCTCTCGGCTTGGCATGCAAGAGTGTAATGTATATCATCTCGTATGAAGGTATTAAATGTTAATTGATTTTGGGAAGAAACTGAAATAACCCTCCCTGCTTGCCATGTAAGTGCATGGTGTATATAATCTAATCTCGTAGGAAGGACTTAAATTATAATCTGATTTGGGACGAATCTCAGATAACCCTCTTTGCTTGGCTTGCAAGAGCGTAATGTATATCATCTCGTAGGAAGGTATTAAATGTTAATTGATTTTGCGAAGTCTCTGAAATAACCCTCCTGGCTTGTCATTCAAGCATGTAATGTATATCATCTCGTAGGAAGGTATTAAATGATAATATAATTTGGTAAGACTCTGAGATAACCCCCCGGCTTGGCATGCAATAGTGTGAAGTTTAACATATCATCTATTCGTTGCATCACTGCAACATCCTGTCGATTTTGAAATTGGGATGACTCTGAGATAACCCTCTCGAACATGTTATCTATCCATTGCATCACTGTGGCACCCTGTCGAAATTGAATGTGGGGGCTTGAAGTTTATATTGCATTTGGGAAGACTCTGAGATAACCCTCCCAGCTTGGAATGAAAGAGCGTTGAGTTTAACAGGTCCTCTATACGTTGCGTCACCTTGGCACCCCAATGGAATGCGAGAGTGTGAAGTATGGTGGGGCTAGCCACTGTTCCACCGCGGCACCAATGGCAAGGGGGATTTCCTCAACACTGAAATGTATATTAAATAATAATATTGATACTGTACAAAGTATTTAATAAATTCATTTACATATGAAAGTCACAGCGTTTAATAAATTCATTTAAGTATAAAAATTAACTTAGGAAGAGTTCCTTCAATGCCAGCTCGTTGCCTCGAGCGATTTAATGGCTAGGGGGTTTCGTCGCAGGGAGCCATAGCCTGCGGCTATGTAGGAAAAAAACAAATATAGCTTCCATAGAATGTTAGGAAATTTTTTTTTTATATTTATTTTTACTTTTGAAGTATTTAAAAGAATTTTAACTTTTGAAATATTACATAAACTTTTTAAATATTAAATAAATTTTAAAAATATTAAATAAATTGTTGATATATTTAATGAAATTTTTAAAGAAAGAAAAATATATATTTTTTTAATTTTTAAACAAAATAGCTCCCATCGCAACTCACTGGCTGCCAAGATGGGAGCCGCAGAAGTGGAGTGCAAGCACATCATGTTTACATTTTCCTTGGTAAAGTTCGGTGACTCCCCGGCTCCCTCCATTCCTCCATGTCATGGAGCTGTTTTTAAATACCCATTTTCTAACTACTAAATATGCTACCTAAGTATTTTACGTGAAGAAAGAGTACTTATAAGTAATGTGTACAAGTTGAACAGTACAGTGTCAGATAAAAGTTTAAGACCTCCCTTACATATCAGGTAATATGCTGCCGGTCTTATAATTTCTTCTACCCCACCTTTCTGTTATTTCTGCCTTAATCGATGTTAAGAATGGAAGGTTTTGGTATAAGGGGAGTAGAGTATCTGAAACGGTTCAAAAGTTACAAAGTTGGCTAAAAATTAGAAACTTAGAATTTTCTTTTTAGTGCATTTTAAAATTCTCCTCTTCCCGATAGGTTGGCAACACATGAAAAATAATGCGTTTTATTGGGTGGTCTTAAACTTTTTTCTGGCACTATTTTTAGAGCTAGTGATTTTTCGCGAAAAAATAGGAGTACACTGTAGACTTTAATACTGTAAGCACCCAACAGCAGTTTGTCTATTTCCATTCGTTGCTCTCTGCTTGAGAAGATGTTTTCATATTCGACCAAGCAATTCAAGAGTGTTTTGAAAGAAAAAAAATATATATATATATAGTCTTGAAATCTTTTCGCAAAATTTCACTACGCCTATGTATTTTGTACAAATATAAAATAGTGAAATTGTTTTGTGACAAGCAATCTTAGCGCAGGTGAGAAGCAAGCTCGTTTGGATCGGTGAAGATGCATGAGACGTGACTGTCCGTGCGAGCCTGTGTCCTCGTGACTGCTGCCAGCTGGCTGTGTTGTCTTATCTGTTTGTGGATAAGCGGAAACCGCAAACGCAAACGCCCGGCGTGCCTTTCTTCAACAGAAGTCTGCCTCCATTGAGCTGCAAACTTTGTGAGCCACACAAAATGTTCTGTTCAAACGTTTGTGGCATTTTCAGATTATCTTATTTTCCTAATTTAATTTTTATTTGTGTGTGGATATCAAACCGACTGTGCACGTTAAAAAAAATATTGAACTTTTTTTAAAATATGTGTAAGCCTGCATTACAAAATAATTTGGTCACAAATGACATTTTCCTGAATAGATGTTATAACATGCCATATAACTCTTCCAAATAAGGTAATTTGATTGCAGGTAAGTTGAAACTACGCGGTTGGAATCATTTGAATTCAAATGATTTTGTTAGTTGCTGGTGTTCACTTATTTAATAGTGATTTCCCCTAATTCCTAATGAGTTACGCTGACATGGCACGTAACTCTCAAGGCACACCACTGATAGGTATGACATTAATTAACAGCTCATTAACTAAAGTTTCAGTAAGAATAATTCCAATGATTGAAATCAGATTCTGTGTGTGCTAAGCAGTTATGAGGCCCTCGGCGGTCCAGTGGTCATACAATGTACCTACTTCCGCGGGTTTGATTCCCGGCGAGGTTAAAACCGGAATGTCGTATGTGGGAAACATGGTGGACGTTGCTGCTGCCTGTTGGACTTTTTTCTCCAGGGAACTCCAGCCTCCCCCAGCATTGCATTCCGTCGCTGCTCCATTACCTCAGCCAAGGCTAATTCTACTCGGGTTAGGAATAAAAGAGATTTCCTACTATAGAGTTTGGCATAGGGAACATTTATATCCGCAAGGTAAGCCGGTGTTCCAAATAGGTCACTTTTAAGCTGGCGGTAAATTAAGAAAATCTATATATTTTTGTGTAAAAATTAGTGACCGGCTCGAATTGTGAACACTTTTGATGCCCTAGTTACTTTTTATTTCAGCAATTTGTTTTACTTTTAACCACCTTATAAAATAAATATTGCTATGTAATTAATAAACACATGTGTAGATTCCATCGCACCCGGAAGTTAATGTCTAGGGCAGTAAAATGAATTAGCCGGTTTTGGCCCATCGGGACCTGGGGCCGGAGCTCGGAGCTGTTCATGCTCTGCCATTCCGATCAGCCGGCGGCCATCTTGTCCACCATGTTGGACGTTGGTGACCTTCGACCTTTGACCCCGGTAACTTTTGACCCAGAAATTCCAAAAATTCCAAACAAAAATTATAAAAATGTATTAAAAAATTATTAACAAATTACTAGAAATTATTTTTAAAATATTATAAAAAATGTATTAAAAAAACTTACATTTCCGGAGGTTCCCCCAGCACCACACTCAGCAGACGACTGACCCATCCACTTCCCTCACCGACACCACCCCCTTACAATATATTTAATTGCTACGCCAATGTTTCTCATTGGCTAATTGCCCCACCCCATAACTTCATGCTCTATCATTCCGGTCACCCAACCGCCATATTAGATCCAAGTGACCTTTGACCTTTACACATAACCTTGAAATTGACCTAGACCATGTGCCCAGGACCTTGAATGACCTTAAACCCAAAAACATTCCAAAAAATTGCATACAATTATATAATCTCTAAAAAATATAAAAAATGAACAAAATTAAAAAAAATTAAGAATTATTATAGAAAATTACTTGAAGATGTACATGTAGGAGGTCCGGGTTTCGATGGCAGGTGGATTCACTAAGCTACTGACACGACCGGCCCTCGCCAGGTCGATTAGCGTCCATCTCATCAGCCATGTTAAATGTCGGTAACCTTGACCTTGACCTTCCTCCTTTACTCCAAGACCTTTGACCTCGAAAACCAAAAAATTAAACAAATTCGAAAAATCCTAAAAATTAAAAAAATTAAAATTAAAAAACATTCTGAAGATTTTGACATAATGGTGTCCTAGCCGAAGTCAACGTCATGCTCTGTCATTCCGGTCTTTCGAATGCCATGGTATGACGTCACCCAACTACAATTAAGAATCTAAGTGACCTAGACATTTGACCTTGACCCATAACCATGAATGACCTTGAAACCAAAAAAATTTTAAAATCCCAATCTTAAAATCTAATTATTATCTTATAACAGAATATGTAAATTATTCATTGTCTATACTGTTATGTAGTTATAAGTATCCTACTCAGAATAATAGTTTTATTATATGTTTATGTGTCTAATCCAAGGCATTCATACGAGTAACAACCACCTGCTCAAGTCATGTTATAATCATGGAATGGATCAGCATTTACTATCACTTTTATAAGCATACTTAACGTTAATTTAAATACCAATAGTGCTAGTCCCTTAAGACTTGGAATGTACGACGGCGATAAACGATGCTCTCCTGTGCTCTTCTTGAACAAAAAAAATTAATATTTCGCAATATTTCCATAAATCCACACCACAATAAGCACCACACACATCAATTGACACCAATTCACACACCAATCCACATAAATCCTCATACTAATCTACATAAATCCACATACCAATATACACACCAATCCATACACTAATCCACACACCAATCCACATACCAACCCCCAGAAATTCAAACCAATCCACACACAAATCCACACACCAACCCGCACGTCTCCTATCTATTAAGCAGTGGTAAAAATTATATCAAAACCCCTCCTCCTGATACTTGTGTTATGGGTTACATCCCTCAAAAAACTTACCCCCGGTCGGTAATAAATACGAAAGTAAATTTAACTTTGAAAATAAATGGAGTCGTTGGAAAGGACGGAGAAAAAAAAATTGTTTTTTCTGTTTATTTTGATCATTCCCTGTTTTACGTCTAGTTAACTTAATTTTCGAGAATAAACCTACTGAAGTCGCATTTATAACTCTTAAATACACTCTAGGCTAGTTCTGCTATTGAAAATGTGCTCACGAAAGTTAACATTTTTATCTTTTGTTTGATGTCCTTTGAAACCTTGAGTTAATATTATAATGATTTTCTGTTTCAAAAGTTATAACTAATTATTTTAATTGAAAATTCCAGTGTTTAAGTGTTCGCAGTATTAATTCCAGTTTGTGTTAACGAAAATTACACTAGTGACTTCCAGACAACTGCCTTAATAAAAGCAAAAGGCGTTTCGAAAACAGTTTGTGGACATTGTGAACCCCGCTCGTTTTTCTGCAGCGCACATGGCGAGAAAGTGCGGCCAACTGCGGGCGACATGTTACTACGGCCACCTGTTTTTTCCCTGAAAAGATTTCCGCGGAGGCTAAGCTTAAGCCTACGTGCACGCTTGCAGTCTTCCTTTGGCTTTTGACCACCTGTCTTTGTGTGAACACTGACTGCTACATGAGTCAGCCAATCAGAATTAATTTTCTCACATACTGATTGTTCGTGATTTGCGGGTTAACAGATAAGACGTGTAATAAGTCAGATGATCCCACCACAAAAGTGGTTCTGAACTAAAGTGTTTTCGAAAACCACTTGTGCTGAATTTTTTTCGCGAAAAACAGGTGGTCCTACTACATACGGTATTACCAATCTCACGCCGACGCACAGAAAAAAATTGCACTCCACCGCGCCGCACCACGTTATCTGCAGTAACGTACCACTGAACAAGGACAACGTCATCCGGTGGAACTGAACTCTGCTCAGGCTTTCCGCGTATCGAGGTTGTTCGCGGCACTCTGGTGGGGGAATCCCGCCGGTCACGGAGAGGCTCCGTGAAGGATGCACCGTGTCCTTTGGAAAATTATGAATTAAAAGAATTATGCAGTAAATCACAGTTTCCGCGCACGGAAGTGCGGATTTACGATTCACATTTCGCCTTATAAGTCTTAAGTCCAGCCAACGATAACTCGCAACAAGCATGTCCTTTTTACTTCTGGTTGCAGGGCCGTCCTAAGGGGCGTGGGACAGGTGCGGCCGCACAGACACTCACTCGCGCCTAGGAGGGCCTGGCGTCCGAAACAAATTAAAAAAAGATTGTGTAATAACAAATATTTAAATATTTAGCGTTCGTTTGGTTGTGAGTTATACAGAATGTTCCTGAACTCAGTACAGAAACTCCACCATCTGAGCCCTGTGTGCGAGGCTAATTATGCAAAGCTTCCAGATATCGGCAGTTAGCAACAAGGTTTTAACTGAAATGGATTCGGCGAAGGGCACACGCTATGTAAAAATATTTGTAAATTAATATATATGGTACTAAAGTCGGTACAAACGGAAAATGAAACATGAATGTGCTGATGAAATATTTCACAATTTGTTCCATATATTCTGCCGAGGCATTATTTGCACTACTGTGACGTGAAATTATGAAACTGATACCTTAAAATTTAAAAACCGAACACGAAAGCCTACAACAAACGGCAATAATTTAAAATATGAATAGTAATAGGAAATATGGAAAATATAACATAGCGGAAATTCTGCTGCTTTAGAAAGATGTGCTTGGTAGTCGTGTTGTTATGATAGCAAAGTTATGGTAGAAAGCTTGAAATATTTTGACGTGTGTTCAAATCCTGATCCAGAAAAGTTTTTAAATTTTTTAATATTATACTTTTTGCAACTCTAACACTATGGAACTTACATTATATTCCTCCAAAAAACTTTATTGTTGGAAATGTGATTGCATTGTGGGAAGGCGTGATTAACTAGTTTGGGAGTCTTGCAAAAGTTCTAGCACCCAGCCTCGCTTTCGCTAGGGATGGCGCAGAATGGTTGATGACTATTCCTAACCTAACCTCGTATAATACAGGCCATTACTAAGGGCTCTGCCTACCGGCAGGCAGCTGCGAAATTTTAATAGGAAATCCCATGTTAAGGAAATTTTGTGTCAGTGCGTTAATTTTTAAGATATGCGTTTAAAACAAAATGTATTCTTCGCGAATTTTTTAGGAGGAGTTCCCTACAGCTGAGATGTTTCCATAATATGTATAGCCTGGTTGCAAGGAATTTTTAAAATTTATGTTTTACAAAAAAGTACATACTGTCCATCTATACTGAAAATATACGCTCGTCAAACCGAGAATGTCATAATACGTTGCAGCTATATTTTTCAAAGACGATATCACCTTTTCTGATGAATTTTTCTTAAGTCTGCATTGCACAAGCATGTCGGTTCTGCACCTGGGTGATTAAATATGTGTTTTTGCTTTGTTATCCTGGGCATTTAAATTTCCTGATCTACACTGCGGGAAATATTTTGGCATTCTTGATACACAGGGGGCTTCGATGGCTGCGCGGTTAGACTTCTCGCCCCCCATCAAGGCGAACCTGGTTCAATCCCCGGCCGGGTCACTCCTGGATGCTTGCAAGTGGGAATTGTTCCGGACGATACGCTGGTCAGTGGGTTTTCTCAGGGATCTCCCATTTCGTTGTAAAGAGCCACCCAAATCTTTCAACACAACTGAACTCTTCGTACACAGAGATAAATGATTGCACGCAATTTGTTCTTTTGTCTGCTACAGCATTTAGAGTGTCTTGAACTGATCAATTGACAATGTCAACATCTATTGTTTTTCCTTCTGTAGAAGACAATTTAGTGGGAGTGTAAGTGAGAATATATCGCTCAAGAACACAATTGTGACAATGAATTCACTGTCACAAAGCACTAATCAATGCTTTTGCTTTCTCAGCAGCTTGAATTTCCGTCCTTCATGAAATTGCAGTGAGTGCTGCAACTATTTTGGGGAGGTTTGTTGTGAACTGCAGTGCAGCTGCGTCTTCTCGATTCACCTAGTTTCACATATCCCAGCGATTTATTTTTGCAGAAGCTGTGAAGAAATAAATAGTTTCTTTAATTACAGCTGTTAACACTTTGGACACTAGACGACCTAGAAACGAACAGATTTAAAGTGTGGCTGAAACATGGACCACTAACTGCATTTGCAGCTTCTCTCTGAACTTCTTGCACAACGTACAAATCTCCGATGTTATCACACTGCACCCGTCTGTAACAATCCCTACACAGTTTTTCAAATCAAAGTTAAGTTGTTTTAAAACATCCAATAATATAAGACCCAGTGCTTTCCCTGATAATATATGCTCATTTTTTCCAACACACAGTTTTTTGCACTGCTTCGAAACAATCAACTAATTGAATGAAGTCTTCCCCTACTATTCCTTAATGTAAGTATCGCATGGTAAGGCTTAATTGTGACACATAAGAAACATCAGTCATTTCATCAAATATTATGCTATAAAATCGACTCTTAGCAACCCTGTCTATTATAATTGAGAGAATCTCTTGATCAATGCATGTAATGAGATCATTTTGTGTTGTCTTGCTTGTGTATGTTGCTCGGGAATTTTCTGTAGCAAGATGTTGCTCCAAGACTTAGTTTCCAGCTTGAATACGAAAACGAAGCAGCTCTTTAAAGTTGCCTTCATTTATTGGGCTTGATACAGAACTATCAAAAATGTTTCCATCATTACGGTCACCCCTGAATGAAATATTTGGTCTTCCAAGAAAAATTATAGTATCCGCTATAGGTTTGAGTATTTCTGTTTCCCAATATGTTTGCAAGTCGTTGTTAATTTATTTGGTTTATTTCTTCCTTGTCAGGGTTATGAAAATAATGTAAAAAATGTTTGGCTGACTCTACAGTTTGACGATGATACATGTCTTTTCCATGAGTTTCTAGTACGCCTTCTTTTCACAACAATTTCGTAAATGAAGTAAGTGGTTTAACGACTAATTTNCTTTTCCATGAGTTTCTAGTACGCCTTCTTTTCACAACAATTTCGTAAATGAAGTAAGTGGTTTAACGACTAATTTCAGGAGGTGAACGTTTTTATTTATTTTTATTTCCCATGTCATTAGTTTGAAGTAAAGTGCAATATTTGCAAAACAGCCCTTGTTGACATAGGGAAGTTGCAAGCCAAGTGCATTTTGAAAGATGGGCTTGGCTGACAAACCTTCTCTCTTCTTTACCATTCTTCATGTAGATAGAAAATGGAAATTTATAATCAGCTGGCGATGCCAAGGTGATTCTAGGAGTTGACACTTTGTGTGATNCATGTAGATAGAAAATGGAAATTTATAATCAGCTGGCGATGCCAAGGTGATTCTAGGAGTTGACACTTTGTGTGATCGTCCAAAATTTCACTTTACCAAGTTCATCTTTGAAGGATAAACTAAAAACACTCATGCCAATCAGCGAGTAAGATCACTACAACCACAACCAGGAGCACAGTTAGTCATATCACTGTGTGCAGAGAACAAAGNCATGTAGATAGAAAATGGAAATTTATAATCAGCTGGCGATGCCAAGGTGATTCTAGGAGTTGACACTTTGTGTGATAGTCCAAAATTTCACTTTACCAAGTTCATCTTTGAAGGATAAACTAAAAACACTCATTCCAATCAGCGAGTAAGATCACTACAACCACAACCAGGAGCACAGTTAGTCATATCACTGTGTGCAGAGAACAAAGNTCCAATCAGCGAGTAAGATCACTACAACCACAACCAGGAGCACAGTTAGTCATATCACTGTGTGCAGAGAACAAAGACATTATTTGATAAAGACCTGTAAGTTAACATTTGATACCGAAGTTTCCAATGCGAATGTGCTATCACTGTATACTACTATATACTACTATATACTGTATACTACTATATACTACAGGGAAGCTTTGGAGGCTATCGATTATTCAAGGTGCAGCCGTATGGATATACCGCAAGAATCGACTCCTGATTTCACGAATAGCCATCAGATTCCTCCACAAATTATTCCCTGGCATCAATGCGATGTGAAAGGTGCTGAACTCTTTCAAGTAAGTGGTGAACCATGTCGGTTATGTTGTCTGCGACCTGCATTTCTTTTTCTTTATTTTCGGTGATTTAGAGGGATGATCACCCCTACCGCGAATTTGTCCCTGCTAGGGGTATTTTGTTTGTTACTTCGTAAACATTTGACGCGTAACACATATTGTAAGTAGAAGCATCGCTGACACCCCCCACCCNTGCGCCGGACCAGGTCAGGTCGACCCGAGAGGACATACAAGCCATTAACGAATGCCGAGGTCATGCCGAGGTAGTCTAGCGATTTTCGCCAACAAGGGAATTAAGACATGTGCCAAGAAGGGCAGCGACTAGAATATCACCAACCCACCCAAGATATACAAGAAAAGGGCTGACAGAGCTTGGCAGTTGTGCCACGAGTCTCCCCCCTCCCCTAGCAAAACACAGAAGAACATGAACAGACACCAAGAAAATGCATAAGTAAGCTAGATTGGCGGCAACACACCTCTAGTTAGACAAGTAAGAAAAGCTGACAGTGTTTGGCCATAGGGTCACAGGTCACCCCCCTCCCCTTCCCCCAACGAGTGGACACACGTGCAAGGATCTGGGGGGGGAGGGGATCGAAAGAGGTTAAAAGCCGTCTTGCAGGACAAGGAGAATCACATCAGTCGGGTTGAGTCGTCAGTCGTCACGCCGAGAGGCGTATGTCGGGTGGGGGGCTCGCTGGAGCCCCCATCGAGATCAGTCGTATCACCACGCCGAGATGCGAGGCAGTCAGTTCAGGTCAGTCAACCGAGGCCGGGGTTCGGACCCCAGCAGAGTCAGGAGATCAGTCAGTTGTAATACGCCGCGCCGGAAGGCGCCGGCAAACGGGTGAGGGGCTCGCCGGAGCCCCATATCGAAATCAGTCGTATCACCACGCCGAGACGCAAGGCAGTCGTGTGAGTCAGTCAACCGAGGCCGGGGTTCGGACCCCGGCAGAATCAGGATGTAGAGTCAGTTGTGCGGCGGCCACGCCGTGAGGCGACAGACGGTTGAGGGATGGCCAGGAGTGCCATGCCAAGAAGCGAGATTAGTCAGTCGTGTGACGGGAATAGATCAGTCGGATCAGAAGTTCGCGAGAGCCAGTCGGATCGTGAGGTCACCTGAAGAGGCGTGTTGTGGAATCGTCCATCGAGAAGAGAACCCGGAGCAGCAGTCGTGGAGGGTCGTCCCCGAAGCCAGGGCCTGTGAAAGGCCGCCCGAAGCACCGGACCTCAACCTACCGCCGGAACACCCAGAACTACCAGTGGAGCTAAGTATAAACTTCTTCACTCAAAGAAACCTCCCCGACGCCTAGCGTCCCCCCCCCCAAAACGTCGGCAACTGTTAGCACGAGTACGTTAATTAGCCCTTAAGGTCCCCAAATCGTAAGGTACCATCTCGGAATTGTATCTGTATATTTCTTTTGAGACAATATAACCCAGTCAATTGAAACACCGAGTGACTACAGTTATTTTTTTTACTACCCCTATTCAACATTCAAGGTGCCCATAGTCTGCGCCAGAGAGGTAACTTAGACCCTATGAACCACCCTGTAACATACAGGTGGGGAGTAGCATCACATTTAGGGAGTTACAATACCGCTCTTCATTAATTATGTTTCTCAGAAGTATAAAAATGCTTGCATGAAATTCAGGATGTTTACCATTTAGTTTGCAATTTTTAGTACTTCACGAAACACAGTCTAATTTTCTCGAGCAGATCGTTGTTTATTTTACATAAGATTTATTCTCATTTACACGAAAAACATGCATGCATATCCCAGGTACATTTCATTTTGGAGGCTACGGCTTGCTCATAGTCGTTTTCAAAGTTTTTATAAATCAAAATCTCCAATCTTTTGCAATCTGTTCTTTGACGCATCACAGCTTTACGTAGATACACAATGATTGCGCGTTGTAATTCAGCACCGAGGTAGACGGCATACAGGTGTTATGTTAATTTCACGTGTGTCATTGGACCTCCGCTCATCCGACAGGCCTTGCAGGACTCAGAACCAATATTAAAAACTCAGCACTCTGTTAGCTTTATTCCGTATGGCCAAGTCAAAGAGAAGAATGAGTTCTATCTGTTGCAGCAGCCAATGAATAAGTGACTTCTGCTCGAGTATGTAAAGGACTGTGGAGTCTATAGTTAATGGTAGGGTCTCTAGTTATACGCACTCGCATCTCACCAAGGCGAACCGGGTTCGATTCCTGGCGGGGTCACCTTCAAATTTTCAGATGTGGGAATCATGCTGTACGATGCCGTTGGTCAGCGGGTTTTCTCGGGTATCTCCCGTTTCTCTTGCTCTTGCATTCTGGCGCAGCTCCATGCTCACCTCACTTCACCCTCATCGGCTCTCAAAACCTCGATGTTAAGGGCTGCCCAAATCTCTTAACTCAACTCTTCACTCACTCACTCACTTAATCACTCTATATATACACCTGTAAACTTTAATTTTCATAATTCCCATCTGAAAAGCAACAACTATATTTCCTGGCATATTTAATCAGTACATGAAATGTACATGCCTATGTGAAGCATCATAATACAGCACCTGGAAACACCACGTTTTACGTACACGTGAAAGTGTGACGTGATGTGTGTTACATTTAAAGCGACGTCATCATAATCGCTGCCTTAGCACCGTGCACATTGTCTGTCCACTCTATACAGCAGCGGTTCCCAAACTGGGGGGGCACCCTTCCCCCCTNTTAAAATTTTAGTACACAATTTATTAAAACTAAATTTACGTCTATTTGACTAAAATATGAAGCTCCTGGTGTTACACTGTTGTGAGGACGTATATAAAAACAAATCTCCAACATTCCTGATCCGGGCTTTTGCTGTAATAGGTTGTAATGCATACATATACATAAAATATACTAAAATAAAACTCTCTTCAGCAGACGTAACTTGTTTAACAAACGCGTTGTCGTCTTTAGTTACATCAGTATTAAAATTACCGATATTACGAAAAACTGGTCTAGGAACATAACGTNGTTGTCGTCTTTAGTTACATCAGTATTAAAATTACCGATATTACGAAAAACTGGTCTAGGAACATAACGTCTTCTCATGTAGCGTTGTTGACCCATGGTGACATTGTGAATATTAATTGAGGTTCACGATCTTTATATACGAGACATCATCTGCTGGAATACATACCATCTCAACGAGACAGTCGTCAACCAGAGTGGAGTAGTTAGCATAGCACAAGCACCAATACTATTTCAAGAAGTAAAATTAAGTTTGAATTGGGAGACACCATCTGGATGTTCAGAAAACTAGTTGGTACAACAGGAGATGTACATGTGTTGGGACATTGTCAATATGTATATTTATCTTAATACATTTTTTTGTTAATGTAGATTTTTTGATTTTTGATTTTTTTAAATTTTAATTTCAACAAAATGGCTGAGCCCCAGCGCCAGCAGGGAGGTTCACTTCAAAGGTCATGGTCGGATCGCCGGTTGTATATCTTAGGTTAAGATGACCTTGACAAGTCGTGATGTGTCGAGCGCTACCGGAAATTCTTGTCAGTTGCGCCGGATGTACATCCGCTGATAATATTAACCTTGCAGCAGCAGTGCCTAAGCTTACTGAGCACTGCCGCGGAGTTTACAGTAGTAGTACAGACCGTCATTGTGCAACAGTGCAGCGCTCGTATATAAAGATCGTGAACCTCAATTAATGTTCACAACATCAGGAAATAGGAGCCGAGCGTACCTGAGCGTACTCCCCCTCCGCCACACGCCACTGCTAAATGCCAATGACCAGTGACAGCTTGGCTCAATGCTTTACGAGACACCTCAGTCTGTGTGTGTTGTTGCATTATGTGAGTGTTCACGTGCTGTGAGATTTGAATTGTCGTAGTTGACTTTCGATGTAGTGTGATTTGAGTGAGAGAATATACCAGCCAAGATGAGCTCAGCAAAGAAACGCAAGTATAATGATGATTATATGAAATATGGGTTTATTTCTATGCTTAAAGATAATGTCGAACACCCTCAGCGTGTTATTTGCTATTAAGTATTAAGCAATGATGTTATGAGGCCTAATCGTCTTGAAACACATTTGTCAACCAAACACACCTCTTTAAAGGACAAACCAAAGGGGTTTTTTTGCTGCAAAATCTACAAACTTAAAACGCATGAAGTTGGATAGTACTGTATCTACTGCTCAGTCATCTGAAAAAGTGCTTGAAGCTTCATATGAGCTATCACTTCTTATTGCTAAGAAAAAAAAAGCCATATTATTGGAGAGACACTTGTTAAACCGTGCCTGTTGAAGGCAGCTGATATTATTCTTGGAACAGACAGTAGGCAAAAATTATCTCAAATACCACTTTCAGACAACACTGTAAAACGTCGCATTGGTGATATGGCCGAAGACATAAAAAACCAGGTAGTTGATACAATAAAACAATCACCGTTTTTTGCTATTCAGCTAGACGAGAGTACAGACATAGCACAATGTTCTCAGTTAATTGTATATGTTCGATATATTGAAAACGAAAGAATGAAAGACGAGCTACTGTTTTCTACGGAGTTGGCGACCACTACAAAAGCGGTTGATATGATGAAAGCAGTGTCAGACTTTTTTGACAAATATGAACTCTCGTGGCAAAAACTGATGGGCGTATGCACAGATGGCGCCCCTTCAATGCTTTGTTCTCGCTCAGGCTTCGTGCAATTGGTAAGAGAGAAAAATGCTGATGTGACTGGGATTCATTGTTTTATACATCGTCAAGCCTTGACAGCCAAAACGCTTCCAAACGAACTCAATGCTGTCTTAAAATTATGTATTAAAGAAGTGAATTACACAAAAAACAGCGCATTAAATACTCGACTGCTTTGTGAAGATTTAGGAAGTGATCACAAAACACTGCTATTTATACAGAAGTACGCTGGCTCTCCAAAGGAAACATGTTGGCAAGATTATTTGAGCTCCGAGATGAAGTAATCACCTTCTTAGAATATCAGAAGCAAAATGAGCTAAGTGTGGACTTCAAAAAACCAAGTGCTCAAGTAATGTTGGCTTATTTGTCAGACTTCTTTGACTCGTTGAATAGCCTCAACTTAAAATTGCATGGTGGAGACTCAAATATAGTTACTCATCGTGATGCCATCAAGATTTATATTGAGAAATTGCAACTTTGGAGACGTAAAATATCAGCAAACCCCTGCAGTTATTCAAATTTAACCAAAGTAGTGTCAATCTCAGAAGAAACACTCTTCAAGGAGGTTTTTGAATGATCGCACTTGAAAATCCAAATATCAAACCATTTGGAGAACCTCACTGAAGAGTTCAGGAAATACTTCCCAAACACTTGTGACGAGAATATTTACAGATTGTCAACTGACCCATTCAATGTCAACATAGACTCCCTGCCAGAAGCACTGCAAGAAGAAGGGTTGGAAATAAAAAATGATTCCTCTGTCAAATATGACTTTGACAAAATGGACAAATCCTCATTTTGGATAANGAAGGGTTGGAAATAAAAAATGATTCCTCTGTCAAATATGACTTTGACAAAATGGACAAATCCTCATTTTGGATAAGATACTTCAAAGTGTATCCCAGTATATCACAGGAAACTCTTCGATTATATTTGCCTTTTCCAAGCACCTACTTGTGCGGAAAAGCATTTTCAACACTTGTGGCAATAAAAACAAAGTATCGGAACAAACTTGATGTTGCTAGTTAGTGACTTGCGTTGTGCCCTTACTAAAACGCAACTATGAATAGGCATACTAGTTAAGAAAATGCAAGCTCATCTACTTCACTAACTTATTTTTCTCTTACCAGTACTTCTTTAACTTAAATTAAAACTTATAATGATGTATCTTGTGACAGTAAAAATAAATGCTTTGTTTTCAATGTAATACTTGTTTTTTTTTTTTNGAAGGGTTGGAAATAAAAAATGATTCCTCTGTCAAATATGACTTTGACAAAATGGACAAATCCTCATTTTGGATAAAATACTTCGAAGTGTATCCCAGTGTATCACAAGAAGCTCTTCGATTATATTTGCCTTTTCCAAGCACCTACTTGTGCGGAAAAGCATTTTCAACACTTGTGGCAATAAAAACAAAGTATCGGAACAAACTTGATGTTGCTAGTGACTTGCGTTGTGCCCTTACTAAAACGCAACTATGAATAGGCATACTAGTTAAGAAAATGCAAGCTCATCTACTTCACTAACTTATTTTTCTCTTACCAGTACTTCTTTAACTTAAATTAAAACTTATAATGATGTATCTTGTGACAGTAAAAATAAATGCTTTGTTTTCAATGTAATACTTGTTTTTTTTTTTTTCATATGCCCATACAATTTACTGTGTAAAAAAAAGGGGGGGGCGTGGGAGGCTTTCATTTCAACAGGAGGGAGCGTGGTACAAACATTTTTGGGGACCCCTGCCATAGAGGGTCCTCGATGATCGTGCTCGCTAGGGTTTAACGCTCGAATGGCGTAGAGGGCGCGTCTTCGCTGGTCCGCGCCCAGCCACAAGCATCACTCACGTCATGATCTCCGAGTCTGTAATCAGAATGTCTGGCCCATGGACTAAAGATGATGAGGCATAGTCTATTCGCGATTTCTTCATTTTTTTTTTATCAAACCTATGAAAAATCGCTAAACTTATGACGTGTTTGGTTGTTTCCTAAATATGTCGTATATCATACGGGTTTCATACTTATGTTAAAATAAAAGTATCTTATTTTTGGTCAACTTGAACTGTTGCTTATATCTTATAATTTATAATATTTAATTTACAATTAATATGAATAAAACTGGGAGAAAATAGGTGTGTTGGCAATGCCTATTAAGAAATGGGTATTATGCAAAACATTATTGAACCCGAGTGCGCACTAACGTGGTGCGCTGACCACTTAGTGTAATTTTCTAGACCCTGTTAAACTTTGTTCGCATGAGGTGGAGGGATATCCTGGAAGTAAAGCTTTAGCAGGGCTTCAAAAAAGTCGGAATTAACTATGAATTGACTATAGACTGATTTTTCGTCTTCTGCGCATGCCCCAACATTGACCTACCTCACACCAATACAACTGTCAGTCACGTGGTCAACAGTAATGAACGTTTTTTAATATATTTAATTTAAAATAACAAGTCCTTTTATATGAACAAAATACTTCTACCAGTTTTAATTTATTCAAACTGCACTACAAATTGGTTAGAAGAATTTTACAATCATCTCAAAGCACTTGTTTACATAATCCTATCCACGTCGTTTATGATAGTAGTATTGGCCTAAAAATAGTTCAATATTGGGACACGGAGACTGGTTTTGCTCAGATAGCGTGTTCACTCTACCCCATATTCACTCTACGTCCAGGCCTTCGTAACTCGAATAGGGAAAACGAATCCTTGCCGAAGATACCCGATGTTGTAGTTCTATGGTCTTAAAACTTTGGCGTTAAAAAAGTTGCATATTTGGACATAATATTTACTACCTGCGTCGCATCATATTTGTCTATATGGCTTTCACGTCTGTTATTTCATACCACGTGTATTTATGAAAATTCGCATAAAACTCTCTATAAATTAGAGTTTCATCTACATGATTATGATTATTGTTCTCTGGAATGCATTTATTATACTAAACAACTGGAGATAAACGTCGCAATCAATATTACTGCGCAGAAAACGTGGGCTAGTCGTAAAATAAAATTAAAGTACAGACTGGCGACATCGGGCACCCTGTCTGTCAATATAACATAGTGAACATTTTTTTAATCTAAAATTGTCAGTACCGTAAAACATACGTTGGAAAACAAATGAATACGATAATGTGCTGTCGTTATACTGTTGAGTTGCAACTCTCCCCTTGTGTGCTTCTGGCNTTGGAAAACAAATGAATACGATAATGTGCTGTCGTTATACTGTTGAGTTGCAACTCTCCCCTTGTGTGCTTCTGGCTGGTGGTTCGGAGCCCGCTACAATCACGGCGGCGCCAGCGTCTTTAGCCTGTTCATGCACGCAGCAGAACGCAAACTGTTCACGTAAGTGCTGTTCACGGTTGATTGAGCATTCTTGAAAGTCTTGCTTAAGATTCACTTTCCTCATAATTTTGTATCAGTTCACCATATGTAATTTTTTTTCTGTTTCTGCCGTGGGCATAATTAAGTTATTTATGCGCAACTCAAATGAAAAAACCTGTAACTGTTAGGAGCCTAAATTGGTTACTAATACGCCACCTCGGGTTCTAATGTGTCTTAAGTAAATAAATAAATATATATTTGCCGAAAATTCAAACATGTCTCCCTCAATACGTCAAGACTGATAAAGAGTTCACATAATTTGCTGCCAACTTAACTGTGAGCCTACGTGCCAGTGTGTCCTGTAGAATACCCGTAGTTACGGGGAGAGATTTTTTTTTGAGGTTGATTTCAGAAGTGTTTACTTTATCTTTGGCGTGAATAGCCTATACGTAATAATAAATGTCCTTGTTATTACAGACTGAGTTGGCCTCCGTGGTGAAGTGGTTGGCGGAGTGCAATTAAAAATGAGCTATCTGACATATATCTTATCATATCGGAACAGTTATCGTGGAAAATGTATCAGATAATTAAATGGAGTGATTATCTACTGACAATANATATCTTATCATATCGGAACAGTTATCGTGGAAAATGTATCAGATAATTAAATGGAGTGATTATCTACTGACAATACTAACGGCGTGTTTGACATTATTAAATCGACACGAAAATAAAAAATATATTTAAATAAAGTTAAATTAATTGCAGTGGTCATCGATAATTGGGATTTGTACGATGCTGACGCATACAGTTCACAATAGTATTGAAAGTGATGGTAAACTACCTGTCGAAAAATAAAATTGTACTGGGTTTTTCATATGCTNACAGTTCACAATAGTATTGAAAGTGATGGTAAACTACCTGTCGAAAAATAAAATTGTACTGGGTTTTTCATATGCTTTCACATACATACAAGAGACACGCGAAATACCAGAGAGTATTTGTAAGTTCGACACTGTAAAATACCTTCATTGTGTAACGAGATGGCTTGCACTGCTTCTTCTCTGGAAAGAGTGCTGAAAACTTGCCGAACTTAGACATTTTTCTCTACGAATAAGGCTGTCGTGTTGATAATGAGGTGATTCCTTTGGTAAGATCAAGTGGGAAATATATTTGACACTTCCTACCTGAACTGAATATTAAGGAAGATATACGAGTCTTTGAAAATCGAGGTTTTGAACTGTATTTTTTTTGCCAAATATAGGAAATGGTAAACTGTCTGTCGATTTTTTACCAACCATAATCAAACCGTAAAGTGTGCGTCAGATGTATTTATGGGCCGTACGCCACCAAGGCGACTACCTCTAGCTTTCTGAAGGAGATGACAGAGTCTGTCAGTCCATGATATTTTCCCATCGTGATTGTTAAAAATAAAGATGGCTCTATGAGGTTTTGCGTTGATAACCGCCAACTTTATAATGAGAACAAGAAAGATTGTTATGCACTCCCTGGATAGACGACACACTGACCAGGACTAAGCCCAATACGCCTACGAGGAATGGAAGTTATGCAATGAGACATACATCGCGGCAGAGAGGGACTGGGCAACCATGGCCGCGATTGACGCCGTAGCTATTCCCTGAGTGTACACATAGCCAAGCNCGCGGCAGAGAGGGACTGGGCAACCATGGCCGCGATTGACGCCGTAGCTATTCCCTGAGTGTACACATAGCCAAGCGTATATCTAAGATGGGAGAGGGAAAAACTGCCATAGACTCCATAAAGCTCCTCTCAACAGAATATAAATTATAAAATTAGTCTTTCATTAATATAATATGCTGCAGGAAGAAAATACTGTGTAGTCTATTCGCGGTTTCTTCACACTTTCTGAATCAAACCTTTGAAGAGAAAAAAACCTATTTATTACGTGTTTGCTTGTTTCCCAAACATGTCACACATCACAAGCGTTTATACGCGTGTTAACATAAAAGTACCTTGTTTTTAGTTAAATTGAATTGTTACTTATATTCTGTCTACAAATTATAACACTTAATCTAAAATTAATATGAATAAAAACCGAGTTAAAAAAGGCGTTGCTAATGCCTAGTGAAAAATAGTTGATATGCAAAAAAAAATATTATTAAAAGTGCGCACGAATCCGGTGTGTTTTCTCTTTCGTATGATTTTCTAGACTTAGTTAAGCTTTGTTCGCATGAGGTGGACGAATGTCCCGGAAGTAGAACTTAAGCAGGGCTTCAGAAAAGTTGGAAGTAACCGTGAATGGAATGGACTATAGATGGGAATCATGCTCGTTATTAGTGGGGGTGAAAAGGCTATTAGAGAGAGAGAGAGAGAGAGAGAGAGCGACGAACTTGCTTTCATTTATTCTGCGCTGGATTAACCAGAGTGATGCATTCGCTTCACTCTAGGGAAAGAAGTGGCGCAACTGAGACTCTCAGTACCTCCCCCTGTAATTAAAATAAGAGTTTTGGCCACCCTGTTATTGCAGACAACAATCAAACCGTCGGGAATTATGAATTTTATGCTAGTTAATTGAGAAATATGACCTCAGTAACAAAAATGGTCCTCTTGTTTCAACTGCCCAGGACCCACCGTTTTCATGTAAAATGTACATAAAGCTTCAACTGCAGCAATGCAGTTCCTAGCGCGTAGGCAACACTACATACATGCTCAATGGTGTGCTGCTGTGTTCACTACGCAGACGATGGGCAGAACATTTTTAACACTTACTGCAAACAGTATGTACAGACAGCTTTCAGTACTGAAGTTGTCTGTTTCTGACGATAGTCGGTGTGATTCCTTGCAGGAAGTATTGTTATCGCCTACGTGCCTTTTACGCTCGTTTCTGGGTAGTATGTTTAGGATACAGCAGCCTGGAAAAAAACCCTTGTTAACGATGTTGGAGCCAAAAATGCTGTAACGAAGTTCAAGCGCCAGGTTAGGTAATCGCCTTAAACTAGCAACAACAAGTGCTCAGAAAAATATATTTTGTTCACACGTTTCATGATGTACTATATTAGCATTTTTTCAGGAGAGAAAATTATACAGATTGCAAGAAATAACTGTTTATTGTTAACTATCGTACCAACTTGTGCAGAAGTAATTTTACTCACTGAATTGATTGAGAATGCAAAAGTAGAAACAAGTAAGCTTTCTGAAGAGTTTGCTGTTGCAAAATCAGTAATTACAGGTAATTTATAAATATGAAAGACTAACTCTGCGACTGAACTTAGCGCGAGTGTAGACGGCCTGGTCTGAAACACGTGGCATTCGGCCAGCGCACGCTAAGTGTGGTACAGTGTAATAAATTTAATTTTCCATTTAACAAACATATCCAAGAAAACAAGTAAATTGAATTACAATGTTCATGTTTCCAGCTCTGTGGCGTTATTTTAGATAAACAAAATTCTCTGAAAACCTCGAGATGTGATCAGAATCAAACGATTAAAAATAGTTCGTAATTATTNCCAGCTCTGTGGCGTTATTTTAGATAAACAAAATTCTCTGAAAACCTCGTGATGTGATTAGAATCAAACGATTAAAAATAGTTCGTAATTATTCACTCGTACCAGATGGACGAGTAAAGTTGGGAGTTTACGCGGGTTTTAAAACTCGAAATACTATTGGGTTTATATTCATAGGAGTGGAGAGATTTTAGCAGCTGTTAACATCGAGGTCTTGAGAGCCGAAGAGGGTGAGGTGAGGTAATTATTGATCATGCCGGAATGCAATGGCAGGGGAATACGGGATTCCCAGTGAAAATCCGCAGACCGGTGACATTGTCTGGCACGATTCCCAAGTGCGAAGATCCGGTAGCGACCCCTTCGTGAATCGAACTCGGTTCGCTTAGGAGATAGGCGAGTAGTCTACACTTTCACGGGCCCTAGATTTATTAGAGGCTTGCAATGAACCGCACAATACTATAGTTGGTAGTTACGGGCACAGTGGTGTAGCCAGAACATTTTTAAGTCGCTGAGAAGGGGAAGGGGGAGTTTACACTGACTGAAGTGACGGGAGAGGACAAATACTAGGAGAAAAATTACTTATAATAAAATGCAGTATAGTTCACAGCAATGAAAATGTTTTGTCACGTTAAGGTTTACTATTAATTTTAAAACTGACTTTTGACAAACTTAACGGCAAAAAGGAGGCCGGTAAGCGTGGGGGGAGGTTTTCATACCCCTCCCCACTTTTTTTTTCCACTACATCACTGTAAGGACAGGCCGTGTCATCGTCCGGCTTGGCGCCACTTACAAGTCATNGCAGTAACATTACCGTGTAAATCACAATCCTAGTGGCGTTAATGGTGTGGGGAGAGGGCAGGGAGACACCACTGCCATGTTCCACGTGGTTGTGGAAGTCGACTGTTGTCCGAAGTGGTCAGGAGTAAGTTGTCGCTGAGGGAAATCCCCGCCGTTTTTTTAATCACTGCCGAAGCTCAGAACGGGGGTAGTTCAGGCCCCGTGAGGGGCCCTTGACCACCCAATGGTGCAGTCATTTGAATGCAGTGGGTTAGGAGAGGATAGGCCCCTCCGCCCACTGCCCCATAACTATCTGTAGTTACGGCAGTTTCCCACCGCACCTGCAAATGTGAGCCTGCCGAGTTTTCCTAGCAAGCCTGTTACCCAAAATGTTCCCCTCCTCTACCAAGCCGCACAAGGGGGGGGGGAGGAGGGAGGCAGCAGTGAGTTGTAGTTGTAGTTAATCAGCTATACTATTGCATCACGCCGCATATCTGCGTTTATATTGCTTCTGCCACACAGTCGAATTTTCGCCTCAAATACATACGTGGGTTTGTTCGGGCGTCCTGCTGTTTCGACTACATTTGCAGTTGTCAAGGACGTTTGGTCACGTAATAAGAATTATTGAGGGACATTTTCCTGTAATTAAACAATCATATGCCGTTCCCACTCGAAGCCAGGTATCAAGATTTTAATAGGATATGTTGCTCTTAATAAAATCCAATAATTAGAGCCGCTAAGAGAAATAGTCGCTAAACAATGTCACACTCAGTCAAACGTCAACATTGACAACCAAGTATCAATGTTGTGATCAACTGGTTGGTAAATAAACATCGGCTTTTCTTCGGCGTTTGGTTGGTAGTATAAAGGAGCAGTACCCTTTCTGCTATTTCCCGTTCTCTTTTTGGTCCCGGGTTGTTAACAAGATCACAAAGAGAAGAACGCCCGAACAAACTCCACATTTAACAATAAATATTGAGAGTGATTGTCTGGTGGAGTAACTGATTTTTCATTCAAACTTAATTTTCAAAATCAGACAGTGATTTTGTATTACTAGCAGCTAAGAATTTGTAAACAAAATTCTATTTATGTTTTCCCGATACAAATGTGACTACGCTAGTGACATTTCAGAGACGCAACCTTCCAACTTTATTTGACGAATTTTTTGAACCAGTTTCACGCATTGCAGGAGCTTTTAAGTTCTATTTTGCTCGTACTGCACTCTCCATTTTCACATGCCTTGTCAACTGCAGAACTGTTCCGCCTAGCAGTCCGGAGCTCTCTGTTGCGAAAAAGCAGCGAAAGAAAAATTTAATCATCAAGACTTAAGCACTATTTTGGCGTAGAAAAGTGATGATGCGATCGTCTACAGAAAAGTCGAGAATTTGTGCCATTGCTCTCATGAGCATAACGCAATGTTCACAACACATGTGGGGCTGTGAAAGACTTGTGCACTCGGTTCACTTTCCATCATTCATGTTGCTAGTGGAAGCGACTTTCAAAAACTGCATACTATTGTTGCAATTTTCCCAAAGTCAGTTGCTTAACCAGGTTCGTTAAGGGATGAAGGTCTTAATTAAATCAAATAGTTAATTTATAATTTCTTAATTTTATTTACAACAACTACACACAAAATTATCTAGAACCAACATCTCACAATACATTAATATCACTTGCTGTTTACAATTAATTAATTAAGTCAGTACAATTTACAATTACCTCAAAGAAATTAATCAAATTAATTAATTAATTTAAATCAGTCATCATGGACAGTGTATCTAAACCTAATGAATCACTTTATAAATTACATGTCTATATTTGACATTTCCAATATTTACAATAAAGTCCATATCATATGTTCTTACAGACTCACCTCAGTTTAGTCCAGGTCCCACCAGTCCGTCATGTTCTAGAGTTCTTCGAGCACCCTCATGCACAGTAGCCTTCACTCGTCGGGTTTCATGCCCTCGTGTCTATGCACATCACAAACAACTCGCCAGTCGTCGTCTCACAATCTCCCGCCGTCGTCCATCCTCTTCATCGATGTCCATCGTCGCACCCCCCTTCGTCCGGGGTACCGCACTCAGCAAGAGACTTCTACCAACAGATTACCGACCCTTGGACCGCTGCAATATTTATAGGGTCGTAGGCCATCGCCCAAAAATTTCTCTAAATGCCACGTTGCACCAAGGGCCCTAGTTCCCAGAATATTCTTGCGCATCTTCTAAACTCGCCGGCTTCTCCAGTAGGGAGGANACGTTGCACCAAGGGTCCTAGTTCCCAGAATATTCTTGCGCATCTTCTAAACTCGCCGGCTTCTCCAGTAGAGAGGAGGGGCTGTGATGCCAACCAGAAGCCAGGTGACGTGACGGGGCAGATCGCCTGGGAGAAAAGGAGGGTCGAGAGGGATCAGCCCTCCCGCAGCGCCGGCTGTTCGTCCCGAACAGACTCTCCAACACTTGGACCTTCGTACAGCACCAGTCGGTCGATGTAGACAACCTTAGGCTTTGCCTGAGAGCCCTGTCGACAAATCCAGTAGACCACACAATTTATCTGTTTCATGATCCTGTATGGGCCTTCCCAATATTTCTGTAACTTCGGGAAATATCCCTTATTCCTTTGAGGGTTGTACAACCACACCAGCCTTCCTTCTTGAAAAGCCTCTTCAGGCATGCTTCGGTCATATCGTGTTTTCATTCTGTCACTATTAATTTTAAAGTACCTCCGGGTGAACTCGTGAATGTACACTAACTTTTGTAATAGTTTAATGGCATATTATGGGGTGGCTGCGTCTTCTTCCATTAAATATCCAAACAGCAGGTCACAGGGAAGACGTAGCTCTCTCTGAAAGAGAATCCTTGAAGCTGTTATCCTTGTTGACTCGTGGACTACCGAACGATATGCCAGGAGAAATAAGGGTACCTTGGAGTCCCAATCTTTCTGATTGTCTTCTACGAAGATCGGATTGTTGTGTGGATTTGTGTGGATAGGCGTGTGGATAGGTGTGGATAGCTGATTGCGGTGCTTATTGTGGTGCGTGTGGTGCTGATTGTGGTGCATGTCGTGCATGTGGTGCTGATTTTGGAGCGTGTCGTGCATGTGGTGCTGATTGTGGTGCATGTGGTGCTGATTGTGGTGCGTGTCGTGCATGTGGTGCTGATTGTGGTGCATGTTGTGCTGATTTTAGTGTGTGTGGTTCTTATTGTGGTGTGTGTGGACTGTTGTGGATTCGTGTGTGGTTTGGTGTGTGGGGTGGTATGGATTAGTGTGTGATTTGCTGTGGATTGGTGTGAATTCGTGTGTGGATTTGTGTCGATTGGTGTATGTGTGTGTGTGGTGTGTGTGGTGCTTATTGTGGTGCGGATGTATGAAAATATTGCGAAATATTGATTGATGTTCAAGAAGAGCACATGAGATAAGACTGTTTATCACCCTCGTACATTCCAAATCTTATGGCCTAACACTTTTGGTATTTCAATTAACATTAAGTATGCTTATAAAAGTAATGGTAGATGCTGATCCATACTATTATTATAACATTACTTGGGCAGGCAGTTACTACTCGTATGAATGCCTTGGATTGGTCACACATACATATATTAAAATAATAATTCTGAGTAGCATACTTATAACTACATAACAGTCGAGACAATGAATTATTTACATATTCTGTTATCAGATAATAAATAGACTTCAAGAGAGGAGACTGGAAATGTAGTAACTGAATGATAGTTTTTTGCATGTTTCTGCAATACGCTAATTTCATTACAAATAAAAATAAATAAATTATTTTAAGTTAAAAAATAATTTTTTAAAATTGGATAATAAATACCAGTTTTTGATTTGACATACCCCATGCCTATTAAACCAATATGGCCACCACTGTTCTGCCCTCGAAAAGCGAGCCTCCCAAACCCTGGTGAGGCCAGTCGTATATTTGACATGGTGCTGTGGAAACCTCCAGAAATGTAAGTTTTTACAAATAAATATCAAATAAATATCAAATATTTTTAAAATAAATATCAAATATTTTTTAAATAAATTTTTTTGAAATTTTTGGTATCAATACATAGGATAAAAGGAAGTCCCTGGCGCGTGTCTGTCTGTATGACTGCGCTAATCTCGAGAACCACAGAACGGATTTGGATGCGGGTTATACTGTTATGATCTGCATTCATCGAGGAAGGTTTGTGTGTATTAAAAATTGCCCTGTAACACTTATAGAAAGAATTGTGTAAAATTAAATGATCTACAAAAAAGTCAGCGGTAGCATATATCTATCTTTAATAGATAAACGTATTTACAATTTAAATTATGCAGTAAAAGCAAACTTAAAATGCGCTGTCTTTTCTAACCATAAAGAACTTAATATTTATCAAAATTAATTAATGCATAGTTAAAACTGTTTAATTTATATAAAAAATGTATTTTACAGCATAAAATTATCGCCAATACTTTAAAAGTTATGAAAAGTTTTGTGAAAAAGTAATTTATAAAATAGATTGCGTTTATTACAGGCAAATGAAAATGGACAAGAAAGAGAATATACGTTGACTAATAACCGAGAAAGGAATATTTTGCAAAGAGAAAGGAAGACTGCTGCTGAACGTTGAAAAAATTAATGAATTAGTGCTCACAAAATCCAATGCGCAAACACAAGTCTATTACTCAGTTGATACAGTACTCGACAGTGAAGAAGCTGTGCACTATTCCACAGAATATCATAATTCATTGAATCCTTCTGGCATGCCATCACACAAACTGATTTTAAAAGTTGGAGCTCCCATAATTTTATTGCGAAATATAAATCCACCGAAATTATGCAACGGGACTCGATTACAAATAAACAGTTTAAAAAGTTATCTCATTGAAGGTACTGTTTTAATTGGCTGTGGTACTGGAGAAACTGTTTTAATACCTAGAATACCAATGATTCCCTCAAATTTGCCTTTTAATTTTAAAAGAGTCCAATTTCCAATAAGAGTTTGTTTTGGTATGGCCATAAATAAGGCAACGGGTCAAACACTTAATGTGGCTTGAGTGGATTTGAGTGGAGCATGTTTTTCACACGGACAACTATACGTAGCCCTTTAGCGTGTCACGTCAAACAGAAATATTTTTGTGCTGGCGGTCGGAGGCAAAACGCAAAGAAATGTTCTAAACCACTATCATAAAATATCTCTCTGGGAGACAGGCGTGACGTATATGTATGTACGCATCTTATATATGATAGTAGTTTACTAATTCACTTTCATATAATATTGTAATTATCTTTTCCAATTTTATATATTAGTGTATCGTTGTAAATTGTACCCGGGCGAAGCCGGGCCGGGTCGTTAGTCATTTATAAATTTGTGATGTTTTTATAATTTTTGGGATTTTTTTAATTTTTGGGTTTACGGTCATTCAAGACCATGGGTCAAGGTCACCTGGATAAAACGTGGCTGACGATATGGATACTGGTTGACCTGGTGAGGGCCGGTCGTGTCGGGATCTTAGTCAATCCATCTGTCATCGAACCCCGGACCTCCTTATGTACATCTTTAAATATTTTTTGATTTTTTAAAATTATTTTTAATTTTTAAGAATTTTTTTTTTGTGATTTTTCTTGATTTTTTATGATTGGGCGGTGGGAAGGGAGTGAGGTGGGATGAGTGTGATATGTTATTTAATTTTTAGAATGTTTTTTTTTCGATAATTCCCGAATTTTTGTGACTGGGTGGATTGTGGTGAGGGGGTAGGTGGTTGGCTAGGGTGGTGGAGTGAGTGGTTAACGTTATATGCTCTTCGATTTTTTATTTTTTTTTCTATATTTTTTTATTGTTATAAGAATTGCCAGAATGTGTGGGGTGGAGATGTATTGAAGGGATGGTGATGGTGGGGTGAGCAATGGAAGGGCGTCTAATGTTATATGTTACTCGGTTTTTAAGGTTTGTTTTTAGATTTTTGTGATTTTTCTTGACTTTTCATGATTGTGTGTTTGGAAGGGGGTGGGTGAGCTTGACTAGGGTGGGGTGAAGGGGTGGTGGCCTACAAGTATCAAGCAAGCCCTCCAAATCTTTCAAATGTCTCGAAATTTGGCTTTCGGGGCTTCCAGTCAGCCACATTGAGGAGCAAGCACTTTTTTTTCACAAATTATTGAAAAAATAGCAAATTTTGAGGGGGGGAAAAACATATTTCAAGGGGAAAATAGTAGGTTTTAAGGGAAAAACAGGAAAATTTTAAGAGAAAATGGGAAAATTCCAAGATGGCAGTGGATTTGCAGATCCGCAGCCTTCAACCATTGTCCTCGGATCGGCATAATCTATCTATTAAGATGATTGGGTGGGACAACATTTTGTCTTTGCTTGTGCACTGTAGTTACGTAAATTGCATGTACCGGCAAACGTTCACATCAATGTACCTTGGTTGCTTTGCTACTCTTCTGAACTTATGAGGCTGACATCATCTGCAGCTAATCAGTAATATAATGAAAAGTAAAATATGTCATTTATGGCTTCCTGTTGCCTGCTGGCATGAAGTTGGATCACCGTATGAGGGAAATGAACAAGCAACACATAAGCAGAACTAGTAGTCTGATTTCACCATTGATACTGGGAGTCGTCAAGCTTTTTGCCATTACTTCTGCAAAATTCCGAGTATTATGTTACCAACATATAATAACCACAACTATAGAGATGTGCGGGACGGGATAGAGGAAGTGAGACTGCTAGATAAACATTAGTATGGGGTTTGAGGGTTCGAGAGGATTGACAGCATTGTAAGGTCTTAAGTATAAGCATTTATTTTTTACCGTCAGACATAACAGTACCGTAGTAATAGCTGTACAAGTAGTAGAATTAAAAATGACGAGTGTTTTCAAAATTTTAGTTATGTTTTAAGAGAAAATATCAATAGTTAACAATTGTGGCATTTGCGTGTAAAGGTGGATTACATGAGTTGATATTTTATGAATTGCACGACAAAGATTATCACATCACGATACATTGGAGTAGATTGTAAGTCTTGACTTGTTAGAAAATGATATTTTGTGTTCCTTCATGTTACGGGTTTTAAAGTATTGAATCCGTTGATTTTTATTATTATAGTCATTGGAAATATCTATATTCTTGGAAACTTTCAACAGAGAAATACAATAAAATAGAAAACTTTCTGACCAAGCACTGCCATTGCCTGAACTGTGAAGAAGGCAGGATCTTAATTTAATCGTACTGGAAATGTACTCTGCACTCTATCAGTGAATTATTGGTGTGTTACATTTTATGTGAAAGTACCCAAACAGAAAAATTGTTCGACGAACTTTGTAAAGGAGTGGAAATTAGTCATACTTTGGCCGAGTAAAGGTATCCTTCGCTTAGTAAACTTATTAAAATGTATGACGAGCAACAAGTACATATCTACAAGTTTGAGAGTAAATGGACTTGCAAAAAAAAAAACCATTCGCAGCTGTTGCAAAAATGGATTTTTGCCTGGATACATTGGTCTATAAACAGTAAAAACCCTTCATCCTGAGCTCTGCAGTTAAACAGCCATTCTTACAGCATATAAATATAAGCCTGAATGTCTCCGCACTTTCTAATTAGCCATACACTGATTGTAGGTGTACATGTTTCACCCTACGAACATTTATGGAAGTGTCCGGCCTGTCTACTCCAGTGCTGGGCACTCAACTGGAATATCAACCTGCCAATACTCCTACGTAGTAAGTTGTGATAGTAGTAACAGGCAGCACTTAGTTCTTGTCTATGTTGCATAGCTACATTATTGGACTAGGTAACTGGCAGACTTTTGTTATCCCATTTTCCCCGCAAGCATCGAAAACTTGGTGTCTTTTTCTCCACTAACAAAATATATTCCTGCTAGACTGTTAAAGAGCAAAGACTTCATCGTGGCCAAGTGAGACCAGCAAAACCTCAAGCCAGGCTGCCAGACACCAGAGAACATAACGTCGATGCCGCATATTCGTAAATGTGTCCGCATCTAATGACACCATAAGTGTAGATGAAGAAAAAGTTGAGGTTTCGGGTTGTTTTTTTTTTTGTGAAGGGGAATTTATTCACCCATCGGCCAACCGAGCCCCGGCACATATTGCTTCATGACGTGGCTCACGACTTGCTTTGAGACACTTTTCGTACTCGCATCCTGGTTCATGATATGGCCCATGACATACTTTGAGGAATATTTCGTAGCTCTCGTCATGGTTCGCAGCATTGTTTGTGACATACTTTGAGGGATGTTACGTAGCTCGCATATTTGTTCGTGACATGACTCGCGAAGCGCTTCTCACAATTCCCGTTACTCGCTACTCGATTCGCTGTATAATCCCAGTGAGTAAGGTGTTTTACGGATTTTTTGAGAATTTTTTTACGAAGTTTCATGAAATTTTGCGAAGTTAAGCTTGAAGAATTTAAGAATGAGAATAGGTATTATGTGACTTGTTTTGAGATTGGACATCATCGTCTGTTGGCATGGATGATTTGAATGGTCAGTTGGTCTTGCTGGTTGGTCTCATTCAATGTTCTAAACAGTTCGGTAGGAGCTAGTCTTGGCAGAAGTTGTCTTGGGTAGTGTCATTCTCGGGTGGAGCCAGTCTCAGGTGGAGCCAGACTTGGGTGGAGTGTGTCTTGGGTGGAATGTGTCTTGGGATGAGTCAGTCTTGGGTGAAGTCAGTCGTTGGCCAATATGGTTGGTCAGTATGGTTGGCGGGCAGTGGACCTTTGGTATGGTTAGTTGTAAGTGAGATGATTTGCGAAGTTTGCCCCAAATTTTTTTTACAGAGATTTGTGGAGTTTTTGCAAAGTTTTGCGAAGATTCTTGGGGAGATTCGCGAAGATATCCTAAGATTTTCGAAGAGTTTGAGAAATTTTTGCGAAGTTTTCTAGTCAATTTGGCAGGCGATGGTCTTAGTAGAAATTAGTCCTGGGTGGAGTCATTCTTGAGAGCAGTCAGTCTTGGGTGGAGTCAGTCTTGGTTGGAGTCAGTCCTTGACCAGTTTGGTTGATCGGTGTAGTTGGCTGGTCTAGTTGGTTGGTTGGCCTTGATAGCTGGTATGGTCAATCTATGTGGTTGGTCAGTCTGGTTGGTCGATAGGTCTGGTTGCCTGGTATCGTCCTTTGGCAAGGTTAGCTCTATGTGATATATTTTGAGAAGATTTGCGAAGATTTTGCGAAGATTTTACAAAGATTTGCCAAGATTTTGCGAAGTTTTTGCGCGAAGACATTAGCTATTAGATCCATTTACACGACTTTTTTTTAGAAATTTGTCATCATCTGTTGGTACAAATGGATGGTCTTGTCCATTTTTCTAGTCAGTTTGGCAAGAATTGGTCTCATCAGGAGCCATTCTTGATTTGAGTCAGTTTTGAGGTTTGG
>NQII01002099.1:0-118185 GCA_002778355.1 Clitarchus hookeri | reverse complement strand
TGAATCCGCTTTGGTCTTTTAAGGACTCGATAAACACATTTTCGTAATTTTTTTTAGAAATTATTTGGTGAAAAACTGATTTTTGTCCAAAATAATTAATTTCTGAAGTGATTTTTGGGGTGAAACAGATCATTTTTTAATAACATGGTCGCCCTATGACGCCGGCCATGACCTCCGCCTGTGACATCAGCCGAGCTGGCGAATGGCTACGAGCTCAGACTCCTAGAAACCTGCGCCAGAACGCCCATTTTACCAGTACTTTTGCATGCAAATAAATAGTTTTTCTATTCACCACCAGCTTAAAAGTGACCTCTTTAGAACACCAGCGCACCTTGCGGCGGAAATTTTCCCTATGCCAAACTNTTCTATTCACCACCAGCTTAAAAGTGACCTCTTTAGAACACCAGCGCACCTTGCGGCGGAAATTTTCCCTATGCCAAACTCTCGCATTAGAAATCTCGTTTTGTTCCTAACCTGAATATAATAAACCTTACCATCCCAGAAGTGATTTCGGGAATTAATGAAAACCAAAATCATGATTACTATACCTTTATTCGAATTCCTGACCTCCCGAATGCGAATACAGAGGTTTACCAATGCGCCACCTCACTCGGTTCTAAGTTAAGGGATTAATGTCACATGTGGGGCAGTGGGACGGGGACAATAATCACGTGACCCTTAGTGGGCAGACATTAGGCGTCATATGAGAGTCGAATAAATAGTGTTGTACCAGCTGGTTTGCATCCATAACCGTTAGATCCAAAGCATTCGTCCTTCAAACCGAAAGCAGTTTCGATTGTCCTGACAGAGAAGGAACAAGTCGCGAAGCACATCGTGTGTCGTGGAACGCGAAATGAACATCATTGGGAACCTGGTCGGGAGTTACGAAACAGTTTGCTAAGCACATTGTAAATCGTCAATGGAAAGCCCCTAGAGGTACAATATTACCTCATGGCATATTGCTGATGATAAAGTACATTTAGGAAGATGCTTTGCCTACCTTTGTATGGTTTAGAATCCAACACTTAACAGGAAAGAATTAGAAAATTACAGGAAAATTTATAACTTGGCTTTGTGGCAAAGCCTTTGTCATCGTCTCTTCTAAGGGTCTTCTGATATTTGCTTCACGATTCGTGCCCACTATGTCTGCACTATCGGAATTTTTTATTTTATGTAAAGAATAAACGTACTGAATGAGGCTGGTCATTTCGAGGTTCAAAAGTTTGGCTGCCATTCCATACATGACAATACTGTGAATTGTAGTGTTCCGGTCGCGTGTATGACCTCATTGAACGAAGAAAACTATATAATTAATGACTGGTTAAAAAATACTATCATGGTTTGTACATGGACGAAACCAAACTGCTATTTAATAAATTTAAAAACATTTTCTGTGGCTGTTGTGAAGCTCAAAAGGAATTCGTTATTTTACAAAGGTCTTCGACCACTGCATAGTCAATAGTTCCTCACTGCTTGTAACAATTTTGCAACCAAAGATTGGTCGCATTTTATTGGCAACCTAGAGTATAAGTGACATGTAAATGCTTGCAATGACTGACTGTTCAACCTGCATTACATATTAGTGCTTGTGACTATCCGGCCAAGAAATGGAACCGTCGTTTTCCAGTCACCAAGTGTGTGATGGATGTGCTGTCTGTAATGGACAACACAGATAACGTTATTGTAAAAAGTGCAACAAGTTGTCACCAACTCTCACGAGTTCGGCATAACAACGTGTTCATCTTAAATTCTAATTTTCCTACTAAGATTACAGAAGACGAGTGGAACATATGTTTCGCTAGTGATAGTAATGCAGTTAACACTGGTGGAAAAGGGTGTGAAATAGAGTAGGTTCGTGTGAAATATGTAACTAGCTAGGTTTTGATTGTAATGTTGAAATTTTTTTCCAAGGAAAATATCCCCGCGAATACATGTGGATAGTGTATGTTTGGTGGTTGATAACATCTGTTTGTGTTTAGTGTGTTTGCAATATTAGTGTGATAACAAACATAATGAGCTTCTTCTTTTTTTAAGAATGCTGGTAAATAAACAAGCTAGGAAAAAGAGGGATATCTCGTTCACACTAGTTTGTGGGTAGTGTGAGTATAAATGCATGTTCCAAGGCCAAGTTCAAGGGAGATAAAATTCAAAGTCATGGACGACAAATGAACGTTNGTCTATGGCCTCATCGAACATTTCTTTAGAAAAAATGGCACGCTGATACATAAAGGTTCGCCACCCCTGCCCTAGAGGTACAATATTACCTCATGGCATATTGCTGATGATAAAGTACATTTCGGAAGATGCTTTGCCTACCTTTGTATGGTTTAGAATCCAACACTTAACAAGAAAGAATTTGAAAATTACAGGAAAATTTATAACTTGGCTTTGTGGCAAAGCCTTTGTCATCGTCACTTCTAAGGGTCTTCTGATATTTGCTTCACGATTCGTGCCGACTATGTCTGCACTATCGGAATTTTTTATTTTATGTAAAGAATAAACGTTCTGAATGAGGCTGGTCATTTCGAGGTTCAAAAGTTTGGCTGCCATTCCATACATGACAATACTGTGAATTGCAGTGTTCCGGTCGCGTGTATGACCTCATTGAACGAAGAAAACTATAGAATTAATGACTGGTTAACAAATACTATCATGGTTTGTACATGGACGAAACCAAACTGCTATTTAATAAATTTAAAAACAGTTTCTGTGGCTGTTGTGAAGCTCAAAAGGAATTCGTTATTTTACAAAGGTCTTCGACCACTGCATAGTCAATAGTTCCTCACTGCTTGTAACAATTTTGCAACCAAAGATTGGTCGCATTTTATTGGCAACCTAGAGTATAAGTGACATGTAAATGCTTGCAATGACTGACTGTTCAACCTGCATTACATATTAGTGCTTGTGACTATCCGGCCAAGAAATGGAACCGTCGTTTTCCAGTCACCAAGTGTGTGATGGATGTGCTGTCTGTAATGGACAACACAGATAACGTTATTGTAAAAAGTGCAACAAGTTGTCACCAACTCTCACGAGTTCGGCATAACAACGTGTTCATCTTAAATTCTAATTTTCCTACTAAGATTACAGAAGACGAGTGGAACATATGTTTCGCTAGTGATAGTAATGCAGTTAACACTGGTGGAAAAGGGTGTGAAATAGAGTAGGTTCGTGTGAAATATGTAACTAGCTAGGTTTTGATTGTAATGTTGAAATTTTTTTCCAAGGAAAATCCCCGCGAATACATGTGGATAGTGTATGTTTGGTGGTTGATAACATCTGTTTGTGTTTAGTGTGTTTGCAATATTAGTGTGATAACAAACATAATGAGCTTCTTCTTCTTTTTTTAAGAATGCTGGTAAATAAACAAGCTAGGAAAAAGAGGGATATCTCGTTCACACTAGTTTGTGGGTAGTGAGTATAAATGCATGTTCCAAGGCCAAGTTCAAGGGAGATAAAATTCAAAGTCATGGACGACAAATGAACGTTNTGTGAGTATAAATGCATGTTCCAAGGCCAAGTTCAAGGGAGATAAAATTCAAAGTCATGGACGACAAATGAACGTTTTGTACTGTTCTGACCTTTGCGTAGAAAGACAAAGCACTGTATCAACGTAAGTTTAAAGGGCTGTCGTCAAACCAGAAAGACAGATAATGATAACTGCAATACATGGTAATAATTGCCTACCACATTTGTTTTAATTATTTTCAAAAGTCTTATGTTTTTTCGCGATAATTTTTTTAATATTGTGGGTTTTCACGACTAAGATCGCTGGGATGTCGAGGACAATGTCATTATAGCGATGTAGGGAACATTCAAGAGGACTGTACACCAGTATGAAGCCGGAGTTTTAATAGAAACGGAACTCAATATGGAAATTGTCATATCGGAATGATGGATCAAAAGCATTGTAAACCATGACAATCTTCAATTATACATAATTCAATAAATTCTATTTTTGGTAATTTTGGTTTTTTAGAAAGGATTTGTGGTGTTTCATGGTTAGTGCTTTCGAAGGTTGAGGTTTAATTTCAATGCAAATAGGGTTACATAAAGTTCATTAACGGTTACTAACTGAAACTTAAAATTGGAATCTTCCCAGTGCTACTGCGCAACTTAAACCTGCCTAAATTGTGCAACGGAACTTAAGTCACTGTGCTTCAACAGGACATTTTTGAGCGAAAATACGGAATATTTGTGATGCGGGCGAAACTGTTTTGTATCCCGTTTATCCTTCTAAACCATCACTTCCACTTTTCATTTCAAGTGTTTGCAGTTCCAATGGGCATTTGATTTGCAGTGACTATTAACGAATCCAAACTTAACTGCATGCAGGCTTCGATACGAGGGAAGTTGGTTCTCCCATGCGCACACTGGCGGATCCAGAATTTGATTTATGGAGGGAAGACCACAAAAAAATTATCGCTATATGGCAGATATGCTTACTTTGGTGTAGCCTACACGGAAAGCGTTTGCGCAAGCATTCACGCGGCAGTTTTGACCCCAAAAACAGTTTGATCCCATGTGTGTTTTTTTTTTCTGGCACAAAATAAGCTATGAAAATTTACAATTCGAAGAGTAATTTGATTTCTCGTTGCGATTCCGCTAATCGTATTTGTAACGCAAAAACAAACCAATAATAATAGTACTAGGCAGTGCCTATAATCAATGGCAATAACAAAACAGCTTGTCAGTAGCAACAGAATACGTGTACAAACTGCCAACACACGTAGCACATTTGAGTTTGAAGTACGAGTTGCGTTACAGCCTACAATTCCCAACCATTTACTCTAAGCCTGACAGCCTACAATTCCCAACCATTTACTATAAGCCTACATCGCATTATGCCATACTCGTAACTCTCATCAGAGACTACGAATCGTACACGATGTTTATTTTACAGTGTACTACTTCAAAAACTGCTCAATTATATCGTTGCGTTGAGAAATTGGTGCCACTATTTAATTATCAAGCGATATGGTATCGCTAACATGTGTTTTCGGTGATTTTTGTTGAATATTTTAGTAGTTTGATAAATAAAAGTTGTGTACAGATATCCATCTCCATGCAAACCTCTACAAAACTGAATTCGCCAATATTTCTCCAATTTTCAAACGTATCTTTACAGCTTACATTTCGAAGGAAAGAAAGGTTTATGAGATCACTTTCCTGACTGTATGTGTGTGTAGGTGTGTGTGTTGTATATGCCTGTGCGTGTGTGTCCCCCACCCCCTAAAAACTTTTGAACGCGCGAATCGAATTTCACCGAACTCGTTGCACATATTAGTAAGGACACCTGACTTTTATAGTTTTCGACAACGCCTGGCGCTTACTTTCAATATGGTGGTCATAAAAAACTTTATCGTTATATGCCATATCTTGGGAACCATTACGCGGATTTAAACCAAATTTTGTATGTTAGCGATGCATTATGTAAGCATTGAATCAAGATATGGATATTGTTGTTGGTTTTCAATTTTGGAAGATAGCCCCACATGCATGAAGCCTTTACGTTATATCTCGAAAACTACCGAACCACTTCTCGCCAAATTTGGCATGTAAGTAATACTATGGTAGGCCATTTAAAATTTATTAGACACTTATTTACAAAATGGTGACCATAAAAATATTTTAGGTTTATTTGATACATCTACAATACCACTTAACCGATGTATACCAAATTTTGTGTGCTGAAAGTATTTATTTCATGCATCGCATATGCAAAAAAAAGCCATTTTTGTCAGCCATTTTTTAAGATAGCGTAACACGAATAAATAAAGTTACATCTTGGGAAACTATCAACAGATTCCTACCACATTTGGCGAAGTTGTACTGTAAAGGGCAATATTAATTTGTATGTTTTTAGCGTGCCAGACATTTATTTTCAGAATGACGGCTATAATAACACCTTAGATTAGCGTGCTGTATCTACGAAACTATGTAGCCGATTTTAACTTAACGTGTATACTGTATCTACACTGAAGAGAGAAAAAAACTGGTATAGGTGTGCGTATGCAAATAACAGAGGTATGGAACCAATCAGAGTAACGCGATGCGGTAGGCAGCTAGATCGGTTACTGCTGCTACAATGNATTAGGCAGGTGTACTAGTTTTTTTTGGCTAATACAGATTAAGTTTTCGTTTTTGAAAAGAGGATTCCCAACCGATTTGTTCATTCCATAGCATTTCTCACTTTTCTAGAAAAATTGCAGCACTCCATTATTAAATTATAGCATATAAACAGTGTCAAATTTCACAGATGGAAATGCTGAGTGCTTATTTTGTGGCTTTAATCGCATGAGTGTTCGTGCACACAAAATCGCTAGTCCATTCTATCTCCCTGAAGAAATATTTTTCTGATACTCCCTCTTTTTCGATTATTTTAGTTGGCAGCATTAATTGTACAGTGTCGACAGTCTCTCGTCTAGGAGGTGGATGTACGTGACATGTTGTTTATTGTTACTACGAACTTAACACAATTTCATGTTTTATAAAATGGCATTTTTTGAATTTATGATTTTACATTTTCAATAAAAATTGTCCCTAAACTATATTTGTATGAAATTTATTTTATATTACTTACTGAGAAAATATGTTAACGGTTGGAGAATTCTTGGGAGGAGGGGGGCATCCATTATCCCCTCCATCGGCCGTGACGCCCGTGGTGGGGTCAGATATTTATTTTCAAAATGGTGGCCATATAAATATTTTAATAAGTATGTCATACCCATTAAATAATTTAAACAAATTCAAGCAAACTTTTATGCTGGGGGTATTAAAAATATTGTATACAGAACCTTTTTGGGCATTTTGTAAGATAGCGGCAAATAAGAAAATAAAGTTTTTATGCCAAATCTCAGGGGCCAATCAACCGATTTCCACCAAATTCTTCATACAAGTAGCGTTACGGTAGGCCATGTAAACTTGCGCGTTTTAAGTGGCTCAGACACTTCCAAATGACGGTCCTGCAAAAAATTCAGGTTCGTAAATCCGAACATTCAAAACATTACACTGATTATGTCCAAAGTTGATTTTCCGAATCCTACTTCTGTAATTTAGTTGCTTGCACGCTAGCTTATGTTACGAGTTTTTATAGGTTCGAGTCCCGGGCAAAGCAAGTGTGTATTTGTAGTTGTCTCACTACTCTTACATATGTTTCTGGTTTCATTACTAATGATGTTGCTGTCAACGAGGTGTCAAGATCTACCCTCTATATGAGCTTTTAAAAAATTCATTAAAAATTATTAGGCTCATTAGTTATATCAGTAACCTCTTAGGCGTGTGTGCATATATATATATATATATATATATAATTATATTTGCTTTTAAATAGGTTTCACAATGCCTTTACCTTTACTACAGTATTCAGTAACAGCCCAGTGTGGTTTGGAGCAGATATATATTAGTGTGTGTAAGGTGATATTGAAGATTGGACAGTAATTAGTTTGCATCTAAAGAAAATACACTGAGATGCAAAAAAAAGTTGCATATTTTGTGACAGCCTAGCTTAAAATATACACTATAGTCTATTCACGATTACTTCCAACTTTTCTGAAGCCCTGCTTAAGTTCTACTTCCAGGATATTCTTCCACCTCGTGCAAACAAACTTAACCGAGTGTATAAAATTACACCAGAGGGACAGCGCACCGCATTCGTGCGCACTCAGTGTAATAATACTTTGCGTAATAAATATTTTCTCCCTTTTTTTATTCATATTAATTGTAAATGAAATTTTGATATCGTGAACTGAATTTCACCAAAATCGGTACACATATAGTACTTAGTAATTGTATTTAACTTTTATAATTCTCAACCACGCCAGGTATTTATTTTAAAAATGGTAGCCATTTAAAAATTGAGGGTATTTGGCATGATACCCTCAGGAACCATTTAACCNTTTGGCATGATACCCTCAGGAACCATTTAACCAATTGAAACCAAAATCAACATGTTGAAAGTGCATTATATGGTCATTGATATGAGAGACGATGGGTAATTGTTATTGTTCCAAATTTTTAAAGGTAGCGTAGGCCTACGTGGGAAAACATCAGATCTCTCTAAAGCTACGAAGGTAATATATTCTCGCCAAATTTGGCACGTAAGTAATANGTATTTAACTTTTATAATTCTCAACCACGCCAGGTATTTATTTTAAAAATGGTAGCCATTTAAAAATTGAGGGTATCATGCCAAATCTCAGGGACCATTTAACCAATTGAAACCAAAATCAACATGTTGAAAGTGCATTATATGGTCATTGATATGAGAGACGATGGGTAATTGTTATTGTTCCAAATTTTTAAAGGTAGCGTACGTGGGAAAACATCAGATCTCTCTAAAGCTACGAAGGTAATATATTCTCGCCAAATTTGGCACGTAAGTAATATNTACGTGGGAAAACATCAGATCTCTCTAAAGCTACGAAGGTAATATATTCTCGCCAAATTTGGCACGTAAGTAATATTATGGTACGACTTCTAAACATAAACAATTTTAATAGATATGCAATTATTTTAAAAATGGAGGCCATGTAAATAATTAAGATAAATTTGTCATAACTGTGAAACGATTTAACCAAATTTAATCAATCTTTGTATACCGACAGTATATATTAGAAGCATCGTATATGACTATACAGAGCCTTGCATTTTTGTGCAATAGCATCACATGAGGAAATAAAGCTTTTATGTAATATCTCGGGAACCAATTCACCAATTTCCACCATATTTTTCACATAAGTAGGGCTATTGTAGACCGTGTAAACCTACATGATTGAAGTGGTTCGCACACTTATTTTCAAAATGTTGGCTTTGTAAATATTTAAGGTTAGTAAACATTATCTACCGAAACATTAGACTGATTACAACCGAAGTTGATGCTTTGTATCCTACCTGCATAATGTAATTGGTTACACGCCAGCTTATGGTGCGGGGATTTAAAACCCGGGCAAGGCATGTGTAAATTTGTATTTGTCTTACTAGGATGCAAATGTTCCTGGTTCTATCTCTAATGATTGCTGTCAACGAGAAGTCACGGGCTCAAAACACCTAAGCTTCTAAAAACGATTATTTGCATTCATGTGGAGGAAGTGGGGTGGGAAGAGGGGTTAACGATATCGTTCCCTCCTCCTTTATTAGACAATACGTGTACAACTTGCATGCTCTCGTTTTAAGCAGTACCGAGAATGATAGAGATCAATTTTGTTGTTCCGGGTAATAAGACAGCAAATAATTTTGTACAAAAATTACATGAATATTAAATTTGTGTGGTTTCCTCGTACATTTCTTTCTTGCTACGAGCATTGTCATGTCATTTGCCAAAGTTTCTGCGTTCAGTCCGTTTTTAAGAAAAAAAGTTTATTTATAATCGTGCATTTTAAAAATAAGTTTTATTTTCAGTTATTGCCCCATACAAATTATTGCATGTTATGTTATGGCGAATAACTTAACAGTCACAGGACGTTTTTGAGCTTAATTTAAAATTAACCTTTTTCCAAGATTTCAAGCTACTTCTGTCAGTGGGTTATGTTATGGAGAGGTTTGAGCTTTTTTTTTTTAACAGCTAGGTCTTGAGAGTCGATGATGGTGAAGTGAGGTGAGTATGGAGCAGCGTCGGTTGCAAGGGCGGGGGAAACGGAAGAAATTGCGAGAAAACCGGCTAACCAGCGGCATTGTTCGGTACGAATTCTCATGTGCGGAAATCCGAGAGCGGCTCCGCCGGGAACAGAGCTGTTCGCCTTTGTGGAAGGCAAGTAGTCAGACCACTACACCACCGAGGCCCACGGGATGAGTGTGGGATTTGGTAGTCGCTATAAAATGTAATCCAGTTGATCAGGTTTAAAAAAAAATTACAAAAGAGTGCTCCGAGTGGTCTTAGGGGTGATATCCAACCACGCTATCATATTGCGTTTCTCGGTTTCAGTTGTCTATTAGTCTTCAAATTATTTCTCGTCTCTCAAGACCTCATTGTTAAGAGCCGCCCAAATATCTCAACTCTATAAGTTATTCTAAAACGAATTTGACTTCTTACTTTATTCCTTAATTTTATCTATAATCGACGAGAACTAATTACAAATAAATTGTGTCTGGCAAGGTGCGTCTATAAGTTACAGTTGCGGTCCCTGCACAAATCTATAACAGGCTGCGGCCTTGAACGTGAGGCTCTGAAAAGGTGGCCACAAACTCTCGTATTTTCTCGTATCGGGATCTAAGTTGGCAAAACTGAAACCAATGAGAGAGCTAAAACACCAACAGCTACTAGTACGGTTTGGCAACAGTGGTACAGCAAGCAGTATTTCCTTATGTTATCATTGGGCGAACTGCTGACCAATCATATCATTCGTCACTAGCCAAGATACTGTGAAGCTTTACCATTGGCCAAATATGACGTCAAGTTCAGGGTCCTTTTTAGTTTTCCGGGAAAGCCGACTAACGTCATCACAAAGTTCAGGAGAGAACATTCGTGGGCTGTTCACGAGACAGACTGGTTGTCTGTATTGCGGAGCCTGTGATTTTGTCAAGAAAAGGTTGAAATTAAGTTCTAATCTTATGAAGAATAACCGTCGTTGTTCATAAGTTTTCAACTTCATAGTGAACAAGGAGTGAACTCCAGATTCGCAAAGGAGGGTAAGTAGAATATACCAGAATACAGTATTGAGGTTTGATTTGTCTTTCAAACCGAAATGTGCCGTAATATCAAAACTTAGTTGCTGTGAAAATGTGCGGATTTGTTAAATTTTCTTTTGTCCATTTTACTTTATGTACAACATTATTGGGTAGGTCAAGTCGTGACTGATTTACTGCATTCTACTTAGTAATGTGTTTATTTTGGATTATAAAACATGTTATAAATTATGTACATGTATTGCGAAGTTTGCTTCTAAACGTTATATAACGTGTTTGTCTGCATCTATTGGAATCTGTTTTAGATTGTAGAGCTTTTTGCATTTTAAGGCTAGGCAGAGAGCAATCCCGACTGCGTTCAAGCAATATGGATACTGGAAAATTGGCAGAGAGAGTAACTATTTTCCATGTCTAATAGATCACCAAAAAAATTGCAGAGTGCAGTTTTTTTCGTGGTACACACGCTGCAGACAGCTTAATCGTACACTAGTTTGCTCAAAAAATATGCACCCATACCAGTATACTGTCGCGAAATAGTCTGATATTACCTAACCTTAATTAATTAATATTTTCCATCATTCATAATTTTGCACAGTCCTATAGTAAAAATCCTACCAGTTAAATCCTCTAATATGGTGCTAAAATTAATACAATAGTAATGATGGCTTTTTTTGGAAGGTTTAAGTTCTTATGTCGGCAGTCTCGTGGTTTGCTCTCGTGCCAAAAAAAAATTGAGAATTTTTATTTTTGCTGATGCTTAAAAATATATTTGTACTATATAATATTTTTTGCTAATACGATAGGTATTAACTGTACATTTTTTCCACAGAAATTTAACTTTTGTTGAATTCTACAGCACTCTGGCACTTAAATACAATCATAACTGCTACAGAAAACAAGGCAGAAGCAAATTACAATAACACTAGTTGAGTCCCACTTTAAACTTGGCAGATAAAGGGAGGTTTTCTTGATGACAGTGTGTTAAGATTAATGCTGGGACAAAGTGATGTGGAGGTTAAAACATGTAAAAATGTAAAATATATTTGTTCGTGGTTTCAAAAGTTTTGTGTGGCTTGATTCAGTAGATAAATAGCAAGGCAGCTTCTCTTTATGTTTGTCAAGGTTGTCTTGATCCTTCATCTCTGTATCTCTCTCTCACATGCACTCAAAGAAGATTCTGATATTGGTGACAGAAACTTTTGTTCTGAGTGAGTCCTAAACTGAGATACTTAAAAATGTATTTTCCACTGTTTCCTGTTAGCGCCAGTCAGACTTAGTAGGAAATAAATAATCTAAAAAATTCACAANGAAAATGTATTTTCCACTGTTTCCTGTTAGCGCCAGTCAGACTTAGTAGGAAATAAATAATCTAAAAAATTCACAAGTTAGCAAATCGGCAGCAGGGTCTGTGGACAGCTAGATAAAAGAACTGGCAAGAATAGAGAGGCAACAGAACAGGGAAGGATGAGTTGTCCTCGGGGTGGTCTGAGTACCCCCTGGGAAGATGGAAGGGGGATGGTTGTGTCGAAACTGTCTGCTTCCATGTGGACTATGGAGAGGACAAGAGTTCCAAGAAGCCTCTCCATCACTGACTTGTGTGTTGTGCACAGTCCTAGAATACTATTTTTGGTGGGTTGGAGTTGGTGGTAATGCTTCCAATGATTTTTGCATAGTCTGTCATCAGTAACAACTCAATGGTTTCAAGAAACTATAGTAAAGATTCTGGGTTTCATGTCTGATTCACTTGCTGCAGCCTAAGTGCTAATTAATTTGATCAAGTGGAACAGTGCTATAGAAAACTGACACACATTAACAAAAAAAGCATGAACACTGCTTTGTCTGAGTTAGCGTTCAAAATCATTATATTAAACATCATGAATAATAACTGCATTCATAAGTGCACTACATGTCAAACATACAATATGTGCCCACTTCTGCATAGTTACAGCGCTGCAGCCTTAAACAGTCTGCTGATTGGTAATCATTCATACAAGGGCCTTTGCCATTTGATCAACCGGAGTGAAGTGAATTTGATAATATGCTTAAATCAGCCCACCGCCGCCACAAATTCTGTTAACCAATTTTTAACGAAAGCAACACTATTGGAGCACTTGTTGCACTTATTGCGTCTAGTAGGGATGGTGTTGCAAACTTCGACAGTTTGTGGTGGATCAATAGACTTTTGAAAATTGTAATTACCTATATCTCCTCAAAAATTTCAGTGAGATTGGTGTGTTCAGGTACTCTTGTCTTGCTGGAATAAATTTCGCGTGCAAGAGGAAATTCTTATGTGATGATATTCAACAAAATAATTTTGTGTACTTTCTGATAATCAGTTACCTCACCAGGAGCAATGACATAATTTTATAAAAAATCTGGATTCAATTTATTTTAGACCGGTAAAAATTGTTTGTGGAGGATTAGCTTACAACAAAATGTAATTGGACGGTAATTATAAATGTAAATATCAATGTGTAACAGGATGTAAAACTCTGGATGGTGTAGTTTTCAAAATGCAGGTATGGCTGCTTATAATCCTTTTTTTTTAATGCATTATACTAAGTACATATATTCGAACAAATAACTTCAGCAGTATGATACATGACTGCCTTTAGGAGTTTTAATGTAGTGTTCTCTATATTCAAGAAAGTCGTAATACATACAAAAATAATTTAATTTAATTTTGACCTCAAGGTGCAGTTCAAGCATGTTTGCCTTGTTTTATACTGGACCTTTACACATGACTAATACCATACTTGAATATAGTAATAAAAATAGAATAATTATGGCCTATTTTTAATTCATTTCTGACACAAGAAACAGTACTAATTACATCTATCAAATATAAAGTTAGCAGTATTTTTTCACCACGTAAACATTCAGTGACTGAAATTAATACATTGAACTAATATTCATAAAAATAATAGTCACAGATTCACACGGTGCATACAGAAAATCTTACCCAAGCACATCAGCTGTAGATATTTGAGATAAGCTTATCATTTATTGAGCACTAGAGAACATAATTATTCCCTGCCAATTACTATTTATAATCTAACAAGCATTTACTGCCTTACGTCTAGTAAAACTGTGCGCGCGTGCGTGTGTCCAGTTTAGAAACTTTGTGTACTGTAATTTGACATTTGAATTGTCAAATATCTTTGTACAGCTATGTATTGAAAAAAAATCTCACGGACACAATAAAACAAACTGGCAGTAACTTAGGAAAAATATATTTTCCATGATTGCTAAGCGCACCAGTGCTATATTTCCGGCCCGTTAGTATTTTACCAGCATTGTCGAAAGCATTAGAATTCCTCAAGTGTATAAATATGTGAATGACAAACTATTAGACAGTTACCAATCCGGCTTCCGTACAGGACATAGCACCTGCACTGCTCTAGTAGATGTTGCAGACTTATCAGAATGGCCATAGATAGAAGTCAGGTGACTACTAGTTTTATTAGATTTCAGTGAAGCTTTTAATATGGTAAATCATGACATTATCGTGCAAAAGCTTAAACTATATTTTCATTTCTCAGATAATGTAGTACAGTGGATAACTTTGTATCTTCAAGGTCGTCATCAATGTGTAGTCATTGATGGTAAAAAGTTCACCTGGCAACCTATGAACTAAGGCGTTCCTCATGGTTGTATACTTGGGCCACTTGTTTTTTCCTTATTTACAAATGACATCTTACCTTAGACTGCCGAAATTCCTATGATTTACGCTATTTAAAATGTAATATTGGTCAAAAACGCTCCTAACATATTATGTGCTTCAAACAACTGGCACTTCAGTAGCAAAGAAAACTTTGTGTGTGTGTTTATTCTGTAGGCGATTCATACAGAAAACGATCACATCACAAATATACACGCTGCACATGAGGGAAAGTAACGCATGTCGCTGGGAAGTTCAACTGTAATTGTGAGAAAATAATGAAATATAAATAACACACTAAAAACAGCACTGCACTGGAATTAGTATAATAATTGGTTGCACAAAGTCACACAGCCCTTGGCATCTGTTTCTAACCACCTATCTCCAATTTTATTAGTGTATCAACGTCATTGTAGGGGTGCAATCTCATATTTGTCATCAAGCTGAAATTTTTGAAATTTGCCCATAAGCTTGACGACTTGAGACAGACTTTGATTACATCTGCAGGTGTGCCCCTCTGAATCATCGGTAGTTTGGCGGAAGTCACCAGTCAGTAATACAACCATATCTCCCATAATGTCTGTANGTTTGGCGGAAGTCACCAGTCAGTAATACAACCATATCTCCCATAATGTCTGTATTGTTTCGTATATCCTGTAGAGTTTGGGTTAGGGCCTCTATTGCTTTTTTGTCTGACCTGCTTTCGTCCAACAACTTACATTAACGCAGCATTGTACCCCAAGCTCTATTTTTACTAAAAAAAAAAATTCTAAGGGAATGAAATTTTTTTAGGATAAAAAGTAGCCTATGTCACTTCCCAGCCCTCCAACTATCTCTGTTCAAAAAATCACGTCGATCTGTTGCTCTGTTGCGACGTGAAAGGACAAACAAACGCACACACTTTCATATTTATAATATTACTTAGGATTTTGCATTAGCAACAGAAAAAAGAAATTTAAAGAAGAAAAACTTAACATTTCACCTATGGATATATTTATTATTATAAACAGTCTGTGCTTACACTGATATAATCAGTTTCCTTTATAAGCTTTCACGTGAAAGGTGGTGAAAAATTGAGCAGTTCCTATGTAGTACCAACTGGTAAAAATTTTGTTATGTGGTTTATCACTTTCTGTGCTTAAAACTTTCAGCAAATATGCAAATTTTTGCAGGAAAATGTTTGCTGACTTAAAGTATATTAAATTCTGCCATCCCGAATTTAAGTACAGGTGTGGACAGGTCATGGAAGGGTGCAAGTACACAATTACATTCGTATAGACCTATGATTTTGGATTCAGTTTAAAGACTATGTCCCACTATATAACATTTTTCATACATGCACTCAACATGCATGCATGTTTACACCTGCAGGGAAGTCAAAATTATGGGGGGAAGCAAGGGTAACTCTCCACCGCTTTAATATGCATGGGGAGTTAAAACTGCACTGCTCCCCCCTTTTTACAGTTATTCTGCATTACTGTGCATAAAATTTTGACCAAATATAGTTTTAAGATCCAATTAAAAACATGGTAAGTGATGAACAGACTGCTAGTTTACTCAAGTGTCGTGCTTTCACTGTGGTTTGTAAAAAATTTTACAGTAGCAATAAAAGTCTGAGCATTAGGGTAAAAACTCTTAGTAAAAATGATAAGTTTGATGTTTTCTTGTCAAAACACTGGAAATGTGTTTGTATTGCTATTCTGGAACTTTGCCTCATACCTTTATCAGCTGCATGTTAAAAAATTCTAAAGAAAAAAAAATTCATTATGTAGTGTAGTTAGTGCTCCAAGTTTATTTATTTATTGTGCATTTACTCTCTGGGCCCTAGTGTGCCTTTGTGCTGTGGGTATAGCACGTGAATATAAAACATTTTCATACATAAATGGACAAAGTCGGTTACAGACAATCTAGTTCTTTCGTGATTTTGCTAAATTTTATCTTTTTGGTTATAAAATCTGTGTTAAAAATGACTGTTCCTCATTGAATATAAACTTAATTATGTACATAACATTTGTATATTTCTATCAATGTTTGTGCTGACTCCTACAGCCTGTTTCCCTAATGGGAGAAAGTTAAGTAAATTACAAATGGTAAGAAATAAATGTACTTTTCACATTTAAAAAAGCTGGGGTGTTAATGAAATGGAAAATTTTTGAGCTTGGTGAATATTCCAATGCTCAAGTGTTTTTTTCAGTTGACTAAGAATTAAAAATTCCATCAATGTTTCTCCTAGTTTCCATTATATTATTACCAAATGCTGAAATAATACTGCATGTATTGATGCTTGGAACAGCATTGGTGTGCATATTTGACACTTCATTTTTGTGCAGTGGACGGGACTTGTATTTATGCTGTATGATGAGTGTATGTATAGGTATTGATGCTTGGCAGAAATGTGACTTCCTCACTGCTAGTTGNTGTATTTATGCTGTATGATGAGTGTATGTATAGGTATTGATGCTTGGCAGAAATGTGACTTCCTCACTGCTAGTTGCAGAAATCATCTTGGTAATACTTGCTTGCTAAAAGCAGTGTATCTGCATGTTGCTCATAAGCTTTCTGTCATTATCCACGAGTGTGCACATACAGTGAGACTTGAAATATTGTGCTAAGTGCTTAANTTGCTCATAAGCTTTCTGTCATTATCCACGAGTGTGCACATACAGTGAGACTTGAAATATTGTGCTAAGTGCTTAATCTCAAGATAAATGTTTTATTCTAGATTGCTGTTGCAGGAAGTTAATGTTCCTAGTAGGGGTTCGTTCCATACCACCATTGTACAGTTAAAAATTGAAATGAAATGTTATTTTGGTGCAAATATGTGTTCATGTAAAGTTAAATGTTTGTATATATGTTTGTTTTCAGGTTGAGGGAACCTCAACTTTCCCATAGAGACACACTCGGTAGCCACCATTTCATTTGAACAACGTGGTGAATTAAATGTGAGGAAGCATAACGTTGAAATTTTTTATATTTCTTTAGAGCCTAGTATCTATTTGTGATGAGTGGGTTTGTTTATAATTATCTTGTCTAAGATATTGGTGTAATTAACCATTACTTTCAATTTTTTAATTAGTGTCAAAACAGTTGTTAAATTGAGGATTGTGTTGGAAAAGTGTTCTTTCTGTAAAAAAAATTTTAATACAGCAAGTTTTATTTNACAGTTGTTAAATTGAGGATTGTGTTGGAAAAGTGTTCTTTCTGTAAAAAAAATTTTAATACAGCAAGTTTTATTTGATAATAATGCATGCATTTTTTGTTTTATTTGGTAGATTACCAAATAATATGACTTTTTTTCAGTAAAGTTACGCATGCAGTGTAAGGAATCTTAAACTTTGGACAGTTTGTCTGAAGTGTGAAAGCTTATGGTTTATTCAATGCCAATGTAGACCACTGCTTTTTGAACCATTTGTAGACCTTTTGTGAAGAGTAAAGTGCCTGTGTCAGCAGAAAAATTCATGAACCCAGATAAACATGGTTTGGTATTCCAGGTAGTTGAGCACCAAGTTCATAGTACTCTGCTCACTCATTGGGATACATGGCATGTTACGCCAGGTTTTGCTATGTACTGATGCCCAGCAATGCAGATTCAAGGAACATGCAACTTTCTCCCACAAAGTGCTTCACATAAATTGTGATCACAGANTGATGCCCAGCAATGCAGATTCAAGGAACATGCAACTTTCTCCCACAAAGTGCTTCACATAAATTGTGATCACAGAAATGCCTCTGGTAGTTCTAGTAATGATTTTAGATGCAAACAGAAGGGCAGTAATAATTTAAATTTGTTCAGAATGGTTAGAATATTTTAATATTTCAAACACTTTGTAATTAATAAATGTTTTTGTACGAAGTAATGTTTTGACTTTACTTTAGCAAGTCGTTTAAAATGCAATTATCATTTTAACACTTATCAACTTAAAGCATGTCGAGTGTTTTTCAATAAAGTTGAGATTCTGTGTGGCTATTTAAATAGCAACTGTGTGTTTTACCATGTACCCTAAACTGTGAAGCTACATGTATTTAGAAACTTACTGCACGTCAGTTGTCTTGTGGGTAAACTAGCAATGAAGATGATATTAAAGCAGAACTAGATATGTAGCTTGGTATTTGGCAACCATTGGTCCAACTTTCAGTATTGCACAAGGTAATCTTGTGTAAAGCATGTTTGATGTGCAACATATTGTACGTACCATGATCTTGCAGCCTCCCACTTTTTCAGTTTACCGGTTTCGCACACATTAATGTGGGCTGATCAGAATGAAAGAGCCACCGAAAGTNACAGTTGTTAAATTGAGGATTGTGTTGGAAAAGTGTTCTTTCTGTAAAAAAAATTTTAATACAGCAAGTTTTATTTAATAATAATGCATGCATTTTTTGTTTAATTTGGTAAAAATTTGGTAGATTACCAAAGAATATGATTTGTTTTCAGTAAAGTTACGCATGCAGTGTAAGGAATCTTAAACTTTGGACAGTTTGTCTGAAGTGTGAAAGCTTATGGTTTATTCAATGGCAATGTAGACCACTGCTTTTTGAACCATTTGTAGACCTTTTGTGAAGAGTAAAGTGCCTGTGTCAGCAGAAAAATTCATGAACCCAGATAAACATGGTTTGGTATTCCAGGTAGTTGAGCACAAAGTTCATAGTACTCTGCTCACTCATTGGGATACATGGCATGTTACGCCAGGTTTTGCTATGTACAGTATTGATGCCCAGCAATGCAGATTCAAGGAACATGCAACTTTCTCCCACAAAGTGCTTCACATAAATTGTGATCACAGAAATGCCTCTGGTAGTTCTAGTAATGATTTTAGATGCAAACAGAAGGGCAGTAATAATTTAAATTTGTTCAGAATGGTTAGAATATTTTAATATTTCAAACACTTTGTAATTAATAAATGTTTTTGTACGAAGTAATGTTTTGACTTTACTTTAGCAAGTCGTTTAAAATGCAATTATCATTTTAACACTTATCAACTTAAAGCATGTCGAGTGTTTTTCAATAAAGTTGAGATTCTGTGTGGCTATTTAAATAGCAACTGTGTGTTTTACCATGTACCCTAAACTGTGAAGCTACATGTATTTAGAAACTTACTGCACGTCAGTTGTCTTGTGGGTAAACTAGCAATGAAGATGATATTAAAGCAGAACTAGATATGTAGCTTGGTATTTGGCAACCATTGGTCCAACTTTCAGTATTGCACAAGGTAATCTTGTGTAAAGCATGTTTGATGTGCAACATATTGTACGTACCATGATCTTGCAGCCTCCCACTTTTTCAGTTTACCGGTTTCGCACACATTAATGTGGGCTGATCAGAATGAAAGAGCCACCGAAAGTTGAGTATGTTACACATATTTCACAGGTATGGTCTTATCATTCAGGTCTTTATGGCATTAGTGTGCCAGATCATTATTGAACATGAGTACTGTAGTAACAGTATGGTTACTGACAGTCACCAATCACCAGATGCTATACACAAATATGGGAATGGTTTGTTGTATAAATTAAGTGTTGTGCTGTCACTACATGTTTTATTTTTCTTGCTAATTTCTCACCTTTTGNAGCCTCCCACTTTTTCAGTTTACCGGTTTCGCACACATTAATGTGGGCTGATCAGAATGAAAGAGCCACCGAAAGTGGAGTATGTTACACATATTCCACAGGTATGGTCTTATCATTCAGGTCTTTATGGCATTAGTGTGCCAGATCATTATTGAACATGAGTACTGTAGTAACAGTATGGTTACTGACAGTCACCAATCACCAGATGCTGTACACAAATTTGGANACCAGATGCTATACACAAATATGGGAATGGTTTGTTGTATAAATTAAGTGTTGTGCTGTCACTACATGTTTTATTTTTCTTGCTAATTTCTCACCTTTTGGCCTTCTGTATATGTTACAGTGAAGGGCATCAGTACAATGCAGGTAAGTTTTTATTTATTCCAGCATAACATTTGCAGTGACCCACCGTTGGGCCTTGCATAGTTGGCACGCGCCAAATTTGATGCGTTATGCATTACGTTTATATCAACATTGTGAAATGTGCCGTAATAATAGTTTTCATGAAGTGTTGCAAGTTCGGTGCATCAACTGCTGTTTTAAAAGTGAAATATTGTACACTATTATGGTACAAGCTACGCTACATGAAACATGCATTAGTTTTGCAGGCTGAGGCAAAATGTGGCATAAGGGCATTTATAGTACTGAATATTGACCAGATTAAGTACATTGTGATATGTGTTTTTAACACCTTTCGTACTCCATGGGTGTTCTCCATGGAAAACAAAACAGTGTATTTCTTACTGGACACCCGCAAATCCACAATGTTTCATCGTAAATCTTCTTATTAAAATATTTTTTGGATTCATATTTTTAATTTTTGTAGCTTGTCGTAATTCTCTGCGAATGTTTTTTGCGTGAACGGTGTATTCAACAGCGCACCCACTGAATTCGTTATAAAAAACTTGCACATAATAAACACAAAATCCGGACATGTAAACAGAATGGAAGTTGGCCGGTAACTGGTCAAGCCACCTAAAAATGGTTGTCATCATAAATCTTTTGGTTAGTGTCGGGAGTGTTTCAGCAGTTGCAGGGGACATCTGTGTTGCACTGCAGTCAGCGAGCTCTAAGCAAGGTTCCTACGGCACTTGGGAGTACACAGGAAGGAAAAGAGAGACCCCTTGCTGTTTCGACCTACCCTTTAAGTCTCCTTTCCGAGCACTGCACGACAACTCCCTGCAGGGGGGCAGTTGATAGGTGGGGAAACTTTCTCACTGGCAGAGGAGCAGTGTAACCACTCGTACCATACAGAAACATATTAGGAGACGAGGACATGTTTGCTCAGTGCAATTCCACCGATGCACTACACAGCCGGCCACCACTGCTAAAATGTAAAGCTTTTTGTGGATGGTTAATTTGGATAATTTTGAAAATGGATTATTTGTTAGTGATTATACCGTTTGGAGAAATGTTGGCCTACAGAGATTGTTTTCAAACATATTTAAATTGTAAAACTCAGGAGACCTTGTGTATTGTTTCAAAAGATTTTATGATCATAAACACTGCATAAGTAAAAACATGAAAATGAAGTACGTGTGGGTATAAATTTTTGCCTGTCCAGCTTTCATGTGTGCAAATGGTTAAATGATTCTCTGCAAATGGATTAGCTTCAAAATCTAGCAAATGTCATGACCGAGTTAAATGTTGACATGATTCTGAAGTAGACCCACCGAATTAAGACAACATGCGAGTGTTTACTTTCTTTGTGGATATCACAGAAAAGAATGATTTTAGCGCATAATTAAAAAAAAAAGTAAAAGTAATTTTTGAGTAGAGGTGCTGAACTGTTGGTAGTTCCTGCCATGGACACAATACGACACACATTGCAGCAATGCATTTGAGTGGCTCGAGTATGGTAGCTAAGGTAGATGCACACCAGAAGTGTACAGCTGTTGTGTGAAGGAATTGTGTGCTGACAAGATAATAACAAGTAAAAGTTGTGTAATATGTGAACATATATAAAAAAGCTAAAAGGTATGTAATATGTGAACATGCATATTGACAGTATGGATGACAGCTCTGCATGAAGTATTCTAGCAGGATATGTCTTTGTATATATCCAACCAACAAGTGTAAAAACATGTCGCTACAAGATGAAAGAATTCCTGTGCCTACGTTGGTGATGTCAACCAGCTTGTAACATACGAAGCAATAAGAAACCGAGACCACTCTTGGTAAGACTTTTATTCAGAGAATATACATGCAGATTGTAAATGCATCTTTGTATAAAGAGAAATTGCATTTTTATAGAAAGTGGTCATGCTTGAGAAGGCATTAAGTAAGATTGTGGTGTTAAATGATGAAAAAAAGAACTCAAGTTCAAAAGGTCTTGTTCAGTCAGTTGCCAGGTGTTAATCTTTAACATTTTATAGCAGTATACAATTCTATCAACAGTAGTTGGGCCGATATGGGAGAATCTCGTAACACGATGTGATCAATTTATAATAAAAACTGTCAAAATAAATGTAAAACTGTAACTGTTCCTTAACAGAAATAAAAATTTTGCCACTAGGTGAAATCAACAAAATTTTCTAGAGATTTCCCACCTTGTCCCTAGAAAATTCAAGTGTTCAAAGAGTAAAATACTGGAAGTAGAATTGACAGAAATGGACTTTACAGATATGACATAAAAAATAGTGTGAGAAATGCAAACAAAATTGTTGAAATAAAACTTTCATGTTATGAAAGCAGTGATTGAAAGTATGCAAAGCCTGTTTATGAAACTAAAAATGCGTGTGGGTATGGTATGATGCATATTTATTCTAAGGTTTTTTTAGTTAGTACCTTGTATCAGTGCTACTGGAAAAGATTGGAATACTATCAAGNTTGCTGTTTCGACCTACCCTTTAAGTCTCCTTTCCGAGCACTGCACGACAACTCCCTGCAGGGGGGCAGTTGATAGGTGGGGAAACTTTCTCACTGGCAGAGGAGCAGTGTAACCACTCGTACCATACAGAAATATATTAGGAGACGAGGACATGTTTGCTCAGTGCAATTCCACCGATGCACTACACAGCCGGCCACCACTGCTAAAATGTAAAGCTTTTTGTGGATGGTTAATTTGGATAATTTTGAAAATGGATTATTTGTTAGTGATTATACCGTTTGGAGAAATGTTGGCCTACAGAGATTGTTTTCAAACATATTTAAATTGTAAAACTCAGGAGACCTTGTGTATTGTTTCAAAAGATTTTATGATCATAAACACTGCATAAGTAAAAACATGAAAATGAAGTACGTGTGGGTATAAATTTTTGCATGTCCAGCTTTCATGTGTGCAAATGGTTAAATGATTCTCTGCAAATGGATTAGCTTCAAAATCTAGCAAATGTCATGACCGAGTTAAATGTTGACATGATTCTGAAGTAGACCCACCGAATTAAGACANGCTTCAAAATCTAGCAAATGTCATGACCGAGTTAAATGTTGACATGATTCTGAAGTAGACCCACCGAATTAAGACAGCATGCGAGTGTTTACTTTCTTTGTGGATATCACAGAAAAGAATGATTTTAGCGCATAATTAAAAAAAAAAGTAAAAGTAATTTTTGAGTAGAGGTGCTGAACTGTTGGTAGTTCCTGCCATGGACACAATACGACACACATTGCAGCAATGCATTTAAGTGGCTCGAGTATGGTAGCTAAGGTAGATGCACACCAGAAGTGTACAGCTGTTGTGTGAAGGAATTGTGTGCTGACAAGATAATAAAAAGTAAAAGTTGTGTAATATGTGAACATATATAAAAAAGCTAAAAGGTATGTAATATGTGAACATGCATATTGACAGTATGGATGACAGCTCTGCATGAAGTATTCTAGCAGGATATGTCCTTGTATATACCCAACCAACAAGTGTAAAAACATGTCGCTACAAGATGGAAGAATTCCTGTGCCTATGTTGGTGATGTCAACCAGCTTGTAACATACGAAGCAATAAGAAACCGAGACCACTCTTGGTAAGACTTTTATTCAGAGAATATACATGCAGATTGTAAATGCATCTTTGTATAAAGAGAAATTGCATTTTTATAGAAAGTGGTCATGCTTGAGAAGGCATTAAGTAAGATTGTGGTGTTAAATGATGAAAAAAAGAACTCAAGTTCAAAAGGTCTTGTTCAGTCAGTTGCCAGGTGTTAATCTTTAACATTTTATAGCAGTATACAATTCTATCAACAGTAGTTGGGCCGATATGGGAGAATCTCGTAACACGATGTGATCAATTTATAATAAAAACTGTCAAAATAAATGTAAAACTGTAACTGTTCCTTAACAGAAATAAAAATTTTGCCACTAGGTGAAATCGACAAAATTTTCTAGAGATTTCCCACCTTGTCCCTAGAAAATTCAAGTGTTCAAAGAGTAAAATATTGGAAGTAGAGTTGACAGAAATGGACTTTACAGATATGACATAAAAAATAGTGTGAGAAATGCAAACAAAATTGTTGAAATAAAACTTTCATGTTATGAAAGCAGTGATTGAAAGTATGCAAAGCCTGTTTATGAAACTAAAAATGCGTGTGGGTATGGTATGGTGCATATTTATTCTAAGGTTTTTTTAGTTAGTACCTTGTATCAGTGCTACTGGAAAAGATTGGAATACTATCAAGNGTGCATATTTATTCTAAGGTTTTTTTAGTTAGTACCTTGTATCAGTGCTACTGGAAAAGATTGGAATACTATCAAGTCTGTAGTTGTATTATACAATAATTTGTGTGTGTGGGTGCAGCGAGTTTACCTGAGCTGTAAGTTGGTCTTTCTATCGTCTGGCACTTTAATGTGTGTTTTCAGGGAATGACTGCTGGTTCTTCTTGACCAAATTGTTGTGGGAATACAAAATTGTTTAAAAGCATGTTTTCAGGAAGTGACGTCAGGTTCTTCATGAATATTAATTTTGGTTTCTGGAATTGACTCAACTCCACATTGATAACACTGCTCTCATAAAGATAGTATGGAATAATGGAGCATAGACAACATAGCTGTGACTCGTGTAAATGCAGGACTGTCATCAATATTAATGGAACTATACGAACTTGAGTTTGCTTTGCTGCAAGACTAACCTCGCTACAGCTGCGCCTGCATCACTTTGCATGTTCAGTCCACTTGTTTTAAACTTGTCCCAAGTTGTTTTACATGGTGTGAATGCAGTTTGTGGTGCAATACTAGTACAAGCAAAAACTTGATGCACCATTCTTCGTACAGCAATACAAAATAAACATTTTGCATTGATATGTATACCATAAATGTAGCATACATACTCTATGATTGTTTTCATAAGTTCTATAGTTTAAAACTTGCATTAATGGGATAAAGCCTTTTTTCTGTATTTAAAATTTCTTTGCGCTCCAATATCAACTATCAAAGTAAGCTGAAACACCAATAAATTGGTGATCATATTGCTGGCCGTAATCATAATTTTCTTTAATTCAAAAACTCTGAAATAATAATTTTTCTTTGCCCCAGTGCAGGCATGTACAAATTATTGTAAAAGTCAACATGTCCTCGACTGCTGAAATAGTACTGTATGCATTGTTGCTTGGAACAGCATTGGTGTGCATATTTGACACTTCATTTGTTGGCCAGTGGACATTTGTGGGACTCGTATTTTTACCTTCTAATGGATGTATTTATAGGTATTGATGGTTGGCAGAAATGTGACTACCTTATTGCTGGTTGTAATCATCATCATCATCTTGGTAATACTTATTTGCTAAAAACAGTGTATCTACATGTTGCTTCAGTAGCTGTCTACTACTATCCACGGTCAAGTACAAATTTGTGAGTTTCAAAAAGTTCTCCACAATAAGTGGCATTTTAGATAAAATGGCAAGGGTTTTTCTAAGTGCTGATATGGCTATGCATTTGATACGCAATTCATGTCCTTGTTTGCATGAGTGATCTGCATGGATTCTAACTAGTGGGTGACAGTTGACCAGCACGAGTGAAAAAGACTGGATTGACTTTGAGCTGGGGTGATGGGGGTGCCAGCATCTGGAAGGAAGTAGATCAACCTCGGGGGTGCCGGCATCTGGAAGGAAGTAGATCAACCTCGATGAGGTGTCCAGACCAGCAATGTGGAACTGCGGCCCGTAAAAGAGCAAGAAGCAGCTGTTTGCAAGCCAACAAGATTTCAGAAGCAGATTAACTTTTCACTCACGGAAACTAGTAGTCCATGCTGTGATCTTTTGAATTCATGTGGCAAAGAAATTTTAGTCCTAATGCAAAGCCAGGTCTGTGCTGTACTGTAAACAGTGACTATATGCCATTCACGGTTACTTCACACTTTTCTGAAGCCCTACTAAAGTTCTACTTTTGGACTTGAGTACCGATAACGTATCCTTCCGCTACATGCAAACATAAACACTGCCATGTGATTTCTAAGTTTTAACTGTCAAATGCTTTGTTTACCGTTTTCAGCTGTTCAAAGAATTTTGTCATTTCAAAAACCATTTTGTAAGCGTTTACAATTTAAGCCTATTATATAGGTAAGTTTTATGACTTTATGACAATGTCATACTGTAATTTGCGCTGATATTTTTAACTGTAACAATGAAATTCATTTCATTCAGTGCTATCTAAAAATTTTAGTATATCAATAGGCAACGTTCTATTTACAAATAGCATACCAAAAAACCTAGGTTAAAACACTATTTCTTACTAGCCATTGCCAACACATCGCAGCGCTCACCGTTTTTAATTTGTATGTAATACAAAATGAATATTACAAGTTATAGAAGATATGTGCTAAGTTAAAGTTTAATTTATTAACAATACAATACTTTAAAGTTAATGACAGTGTTATATATTTGTATAATAGTTGTTTAAAAAAGAGGTTGACATGTTACTCCTAGGGTGATTTTTCAAAGGTTAGTTTCAAAACATCCGAAGAAACCGTGAATGGACTATAAATTTGTTTTGTAACATAGGATTGAAAAAAATTATTCCAGAATTTGTAGCAAGAATTTTAAAGCTAACATTTGTTCAGAATTTATAACAGACGTGTAGGATATTTGTGTAACATGTGATTGTGATCTGATTATAATTTTATGGCAACAGACAGGTCTGTTGATATGTAATTTGAAAAGGACTAACATGACAATTTTTCATTGTTCTTATTTGCAGTCAACCACACCATGCGTAGCGGTACAGGCAACGTTGGCTGCTTCTCCTTCCGTGAGAGTGAAAATGGATCCGGAGAGTGGCCCTTGGCAGGCCACCCCCGTGCCGCCGGCCGCGGCCCGGGGAAGCTTGCCTCTGGCCGCTGCTCGAGGAAGCATGCCTCTGTACGCCAGCTTGAAGCTAAGTGGTTCCGTGGACCCTTACCTCAGCTCAGAACCTCACCACTGGAGACAATGTAAGTAGCACTGCANTTGAAGCTAAGTGGTTCCGTGGACCCTTACCTCAGCTCAGAACCTCACCACTGGAGACAATGTAAGTAGCACTGCAGGATATTATTTTGAATTATGGATATTGATGAGTTGCTGGGACATGACACAATGTCATTTGTATGCAAAATTTCAGTGAAGCCAGGAAGCGTGGAATTCCAGTCTCCAGGTGCTTTGACAGATACACACCTGTTTGCGACTGGTGTTTTGGAGATATTTCAAGATTTGAGCAGCTACTGCCGGCAGTGGGAAAGTTGCCAGCCCTCTACCTCCATGGGGAACGCTGTGAGCACTTCCTCTTCTGTGAGCGAGGGTGAACTGAACACTCCGGAGATAGGTAATTAATTGTATTTGCTAGTTCAGCAACAGGACTTCCACATTAATATGCATCACATTCAATACTGGAAATTATTTTAGTTTAGCAGTTTTGTATTGGATCCTAAATTATAATCCTTGACTCTTTCCTGCTTGCGGCAGGGTATCTTTGGCAAAGTGCCGCCATCTTGTTCTGTCCCTACATCATTCTCCAGCGGTCACCGTTTGTCTTTGCATCTCCTCATTACCTCAATAATCTTTTCTTTGATCTTCCTTACCGCTTTCCATATTACTTTGACTGCAGTGTTCTCTTAGCCACCCTCTTCCCTCTTACTTCCTATTCGCTAGAGTTGACCATATAACTTCTCATCGTCGCTTCCTCTATGATCTTCACTAGTCTTTGCACCTGTACTCTTTCTTGTACCACTTCATTTATTAGTCCTCTCTCTGGGTTACTGCCATTATGCTCCTTGCAAAATTCATGCCATAGTCTTGCTTTTCCTTTCAGTGTTCTTGCCCACTGTCCATGCTTCCAAGAAATACATTACAATGGGTGCAAAATATGTTCTGTAGAGTTGCATCCCATTGGTTGCGCAGTGCCTTTTTTTTGTCTATCCCTTGCCTATCCTGGTGCTCCCGCCCTTCCTCTTTCAGCTCCACCCCTACTTTTATTTTATATCTGATTCTGTTGCTTTCTTCGTATCACCATTACCACGCTCATATTAGTGCTGAGCATCATTCCACATTTCCTCACTTCATTGATTCAAACATCAAGTTGTACAGGGGTTGCAGTGATGTAGTGGTCAGACTACTCGCCTTGCACGTGAGCGAAATGGGTTCCATTCCTGGCGGGGTTGCTCCTGGATATTCACACGTGGGAATCGTGCCTCACAATGTTGCAGGTTGGTGGGTTTTCTCTGGGATCTTCCATTTCCCCCACCCATGCATTCCGATACAGCTCCATACTCACTTCACTTCCCTCTTGTTTGCTCTCAAGACAAGAGCTTCCCAAATCTCTTCACTCTCTGGTACTATAGTAAAACTCCAATTTAACAAAATGTCTGTTCCTTACTCTATTTTACGGACTTCATTAAATCCAAATTTACCAATTTTAACACCCCAAGTTGCAACATACTTTTAACGATAAGACAGTATTTAATCATCTGTGGTGCAAAGAACACACATTTAAATTAAATATGTTTGTCACCAGGCAGATTTTCTGCAAATCAGATGGTACCCCACAAGACCATAAACAATCTGTGGTAGACAAGAAATGTGCTGCTAGTTTTAACGAGCATGAAATCCATCCTCAATATTTTGTGCAAAACTCAGATGATTTATTAACGAAATACAAATTTATTTCAATGATCTGAAGTCTTTCTGATAGAAGTATGCATCATGAGACTTATTGGTGCTCGGTAAATCTTAGCGCCGCCCAATGTTTTTAACATTTTGGGAGATATGGGGGAGGCTATGTATTGTGGAGAAAGAAGTGACAACTGTAAAAATTAACTATTACTGTAAAGTCTGTGGGAAACTTTTCTTTCACCCTTTTTGCTTTGGTTTTATCGTATTAATAATTCTATGGATCTACGGTAAAATCAGATTTTTAAAAAAATTTACTGCTCAATAAGCTTGGTCTGAAATTTCAAACCATTAAGAAATTTATACAAGAGTGTTTGACTGTATTTCTGTACTAGATATAATAGATATGTGCAGACTGTATTCTACACTGTTTGTGACTAGTTAATTTTTTTATTTTTACCCATTACTGAACATATCTTAACCAGGTGTATTATTAAGTAAACTTATTGGACCTTACAATCTTATATACCACTGGGATTATCTGTTTCAGGAGCTGTAAATGGATTTCAATTTATTGGTTCAGCAGATGACAATATTAATCATTTGGGGGATGACTTCTGCCCAGAGGTTTTGGATGCGTTTCTCAATTCTGCAGAGGATGTTGATGTTATGGAAGACGAACAAACGAGAATAGACAATGTTGTGGGACTAGGTTCCCCTAACCATGACCTAGGTCTGGTAGAGCATGAAGAAGTTGTGGGGGAATACGAAGAACTCCCAGATCCTTTAAGTTGTAGTGTAAAGTGTGAAAGTGCGAGTGATAATGCATCGTTGGTTTCTGGTGATGAAACAATTGCAGAAGAGCTGTGCATTGACTCAAAGTTATCTGTAGATATGGGCCATGGTGACATTCAGCTAAATGAGCTGTCGTGTTTTAAGGACTTGCCAGTGTTCTTGCCTGAGCAGACAGAAACTGTTGCCAAACCAAAATTGGACCTCAGCTTGGTTCTGGAATCTGTGCTACCATCTAACGAGGTGATAGGTACTCCAGAAGTGCTGCAGCTTCTGTGTGATGCAGATGTGAACTATGGCTGGTTGACCTGCCAGAGTGATGTAAGTGTCTTTGGTTCTTACCAGCATGCAAGGTTAGGTTAGATCAGTTATAAAGAAAGGTCAGAAAACTAAAAATGTTTTTGAAAATTTGAGAAAATTTAGCTTATGGTTATCTCTAAATCATTTTTTAGTGTGGTTCCAACTGTATCATTAAGTTTAGGGGATTGTACGTTTCTCAATGAGTTATGGTTGGTCAGTGTATGTACACACTAGCACCAGTACTGACTGGTTTAACTATCACAACTTGGACCTGAATCAGTGTATCACTGGCATCCATTTGTGGGGCTGTGTAGTTTTTCTCCAGTTTCATATTTACTCAAACATGAAACTATTTTTTTATTGAATTTTTTACTTAGAAAAGAGGGTAATCTTATTTTAGTTAATGTCTTAGTAGTAGTATACATTACTTATGCATTTACTAGGGATGTGTCTGTTCCCCATTTTTACAGGTTCTTGATTCAGTTCCAGTTCTTAAAAATCTTTTCTCTGTTTTTCTATTAAAAGTGTAAAAAACAGAATTTTTTTAAAATCTGGCTCACCTGTGATTTGTATATTTTGGTAGAGATCAAATTCTACTACCCATTTTCAACTAATTAACATTTGTGAAGTGTTTTTTTAAGTTTGGGGTTAATTTCAACTTACTTTGAGAAATCAGTTTTTTTTACACAAATAAAACTTTGCATATAATAAATTTTCTCTGAATAACAAAATACTGCCACACTTCAGAAGCCATATTTGCTTTTTATGTCTGGGAAATAAAAGTATCTCATTTACAATAAAGAACTACATTTTCATATGAACATGATGAGCAAACTTGCAATAATAAATATTTGACGTCAAAGCATTCGCAATTGTTTCGTTTATGCAATAGGTGAATTACTAATTTATAATGACTAGTTTCCACTGATGGCGTATCAATAGTTTACATGGGCACTTTTTCCCTGTGATCAACCTTGAGTAGTTTGTTGGAATGATGGCATCGCCGATAACACAGAAAATCTCGTGCATAGTAGTGATGGTCTGATAACATAGATTGGTTATTGGGATGATCGGAAAATTTTCCGATGTTGGTTACTGGTTGTTAACTTTACTGATATTGTCACTTTAAAATCACAAACATACTGGAGATCCTTGATTTTACGAGTACAGTAATCCATCGTTGGCCGTTTTAATTATCCAGTGGCAGCCACAGCGAACCAAAGCATTCGCTAGCTATCTAGTCACGCCCACTTCTCCTCTCGCTTACATCCATCCCACCCTCTGCATCAGTCTTTCTTGCCACACCACCCCCTCCCCTTGTGACAAATATATTGATTGATACCACGCATACGGCACCCCCATACGAGTCTTTTTTTCTAAACAGCCAGACTCGCGCTNTCGTTGGCCGTTTTAATTATCCAGTGGCAGCCACAGCGAACCAAAGCATTCGCTAGCTATCTAGTCACGCCCACTTCCCCTCTCGCTTACATCCATCCCACCCTCTGCATCAGTCTTTCTTGCCACACCACCCCCTCCCCTTGTGACAAATATATTGATTGATACCACGCATACGGCACCCCATACGAGTCTTTTTTTCTAAACAGCCAGACTCGCGCTGACTCAGCATGGCTGCTTAATGCCGTACTGCATCCGTTGCAAGCAAGATAACTGTTACTGTTAATTTCTTACCTTTTTGCATCCATAAGTTTTCAAAAATAGGGTTAGGCGTTTACACAGCTGGGCGCTTACACGAGTAAATAGGGTAGATGTATCCCCTTTGAAGGCTCATCACATTCTCATGATGAGACTACCCTCAGCATTTGTCTTGCCATTGTTCTCACTTTGCTTGTGTTGTTAAGAGTTGATTTCTCTTATGTTTTGATTACAGTTTGTTGACAACTTATTACTAGGGACCTGAAAAAATAGCATTTGCAATAAAACAAAAAATAACGCAAATTTTAGCATTTTAGTTGGTATACAGCAATTTTTCCCGTTTTACTTCAAATAAAGCTATTTTAAATATTTACACTGACCGTTACTTGCAACTAACAAATATTCAAGGAATGAGTGTTATAAAATGATATGTTTTGTTGCTTTACTGACTACATATGGCAAAAAAAAATGCACACAGACTCGCATTGAATGTTAATATCACGTTTTGTGGTTGAGGTTAGGAATACTCGCTGCACTGTTTACCAAACGCCCATCATCTGCGTTGCAGCAACTAGTTATTTTTGTGTGTTAAAAATTTGGAATGTCTTAAGTGTCAATAATTTGTGGATCACATTTTGTAGCTTTCGTTGAACAACACACCTGTTCCATAATTTTTTTTTCACTTACAGTTAAATAATATAATCACCAAACAAAAGTGTTACCGTTAAGGAAGAGTGACCATAGAATACACGCGGTTAGAGAATATTTGTCAGCAGATCAGAATGTAAATTTTCTTAAGAGTTGAGATGAAATTTTCAACACTGTTGAGGAGATCTGAAAATTTATCAAATGCTAAAAATGCAGATTTTAATATTAAGAAAAAAAAATTAAGATTTTTGAGAATTTTAGCTGGAATCCACAAATTGTACAAAAAGGCTGTAGTATTTTCACGAATTGTATTAGGTTGCTTCTTGCGACGTATTTTATGTGTTTTTGCTTATTCGAATACGAATGCGTGCAGAGTTGGCCAATAGATCTCTTTGATTTATCACCGTAAACTAAAAGATTTTTTACTTTCCATAACGCGTGTTTATGACAATAAATAACACGGGCGCAAGTGATGATGCGTCACTTTGAGTGAACATTCTAGTGTACAGCCCTGCAAAAGTTGATTTGCTCACTAGGAAACCCCACCGTTGTAGTGTTTACGTCTACCAAGCACCACATTTCTATGGAACTCACGCAAACTAGCTCGCTGAGTTTGTTTACATTCGTAGCATAGTCACGGTTTATCCAACAATTATTAATTTTTTACAAAGAGCCGTGATGAAATGTTAATATACATTTACTTATATAAATATATTTATAAATTGAATTATCATGTATTTTAATCTTGTATTCTTTCAGCTAACTGTATTTTAATCATACATATGCTCTGTAAATATGTGCTGTAAAAAATGACACGTTTTGTACAAACAAAAGTTTTGTAAGCGGGCTTAACGAAAAAATCTGTAGTTGAAAGTTACCAGTGGTTTTGTCTTAAAAATGTGGCTGTATATTTATCTGGAAGTTAAATAATTTTTTGCAAGGGAATAACAATTGTTAAAAAATATCGTTAACACTGCCAATTTCAGATTTTGCAAATAGTTAAATTTCTCAAATTATGGATGTCTTTATAAAGAGACATGAAAAATTGGAGCAATTCTTATGCAGAAACATGCATTTTTGTAGCAAGAAAGTAACAGCTATTTTTAACAAAAATAATATCTATTTTTGAAGAAAAAATAGCCTACCTTTTCAGGTCTCTACTTATTACACTTTTTTTTTATATAGTGTCAGCAGTGTGGAAGCCTACAAATTAACTTGCAAATACAACTATGGACTGTGAAACCACAGCGAGTATTCCTCCCATTGTGGCCTCCACCAGTCAATCACGCTTGATGAGAGCCAGATACATTCTCACTTCCACCCTTCTCCTTCCTCCAGTCCTCCCCCATGGGCCACCCATTACTGGGTTTATCAGACATGACAGCAGTGACCTTCAGTGTGTTTGTACAGTCAGTTGAAACCAGTTTTGGTACCTAGGGTTTCAGAAAGTGGTGTTTGTGTGCTGTATAGACAATGTATATTTGTCTTTGTTTGTAAATACAGTGGAGACTACAGTTTTTCAAGGGACTGTCAAATAATTTATATACGTGTGGGATTTCAGTAGATGAGGGTCCTGACATGTATATCAATAAAATTTCCTGACTTTAGACTTTGTTAGACTTGATTATGAATGTAATTAGAGCTCTACATTATCTGTGAATAAAGTAAGTAATAAATTGTATTTCACTGCAAAAACAAAACTTGAAATTTTGAGACAAAAATTAATACATAAGGCAATTAAGATTTAACTCTTCGCGGTATTTAATTATTAATTTTTCAAAACCATGTTCTCTTCTTTTCCCATACACACACCTGTCAAATTTTGACACACAAATTAATAAATAATGTGATTAAAATTTATTTCTTCATGTTTTGTATTAATTAATCTTTCAAAACCACGTCCTCTGCTTTTCACGTACACACCTGTCGCGAGCGAGTCTGTACTTGGGCTCGGTGCTTGTCCATTATAATATTTCTAAAGGTGTTGAACAGGATATCAGTTTATTCAAAAGATGAATGTCTATTAAAATAAATTAATATAAATTCTCCGATTTCCCCACTGGAAGTTAACCGAAAATGAACTTTATGATTGGTAATTCAAGTAGCTCTATGTTCAAGCAATTTTAGGCTACAATGCAAGGCAAGGCAAGGCAAGGTTAAGTATATGCGAAGATGCTGTCCATTTAGTTGTATTAATATTTTGTTTTAAAATTATGTTGAGTTTATGCCAGATACAATTAAACAACTACTTTACGGGAAAAAAGACCTTTAAACAGAAGATAGAAAACCTATTTGTAAATAATAATTCCTCGTTAAAATGTGTTGCATTACATTTTCAGGCAAAACCATTTGTTTTGAACTACTAGTGATGAAAGGTGTGACTATTATGAGATGGTTAATCTTGATAAAAATTTCTACGATTGCCAGGCACTTTACTTGCTCTGCGGCCAGGCGTGTAAGTGGTAGTGGCCGAGAGAGAGAGGACGTGCTTTTTTTTTTNCCAGGCACTTTACTTGCTCTGCGGCCAGGCGTGTAAGTGGTAGTGGCCGAGAGAGAGAGGACGTGCTTTTTTTTTTTGTTTGCTAGACAATAGCTTCCCCTCTCGAAGGCATGTATAGGCAGAAAGAAACTTGCATGGCTTANTTTTTTTTTTTGTTTGCTAGACAATAGCTTCCCCTCTCGAAGGCATGTATAGGCAGAAAGAAACTTGCATGGCTTAGAGAGACAGAAAGAGGGGGGAGAGGGATAAAGGACGGGGAGCAAACCAGACTCAACACCGCGCTGCAGAGAAGTGGTAATCTGCAGTGCGCGTGACAATTCACATTAAACGACTTCACTTTTGCATAACAACCAGTTTAAAAACTATCATTGCAGAGAATCTTAGGTAACGGGGCCAAAATATATTTTGATCAATGCAATATCTGACAAACTATACAAGCGGGTAGCTTTATCATTATTTGTATAGGAGTTTTGCTGGGATCACTGAAAATTAACTGGGGGTATGGTTTATCGGTACATGTGTTTTCTGTACGAGTGTCCACTGTGAATCAGACTAATGTATTTTCCAGAGAATCAGTTGTTGCTTTCTTTTATTACTCAGCCTTCTGAAAATTGTCTTTGTCATAATTTTTATGCAAGTATTCAGTGTTCTTCCAGATTTTCTTAATTACATTTTAATTTTCAACTCTGATACTTGCACATGCAGAACCATTTGCATACTAATGCAAGAGTTTTAGACAAACTGATTGCTGGCACCGTGAAAGCAGCCTTGGCAACATTACCAAACAACCATGTTTGGCCTACATAAAGTATTCAGTTGGAAGGACAGGATTTTCAGTTTAGTGTGAATTGATGTAATAATAAAATATTCACTACTGTTTGCAAGGTACTATTGTCAGTTGAAATATTCCAGATTGGTTTGCTATAATTTCGAGCTTTTACAAAACTTAGAAAACATGTGATGGGGAGTTCAAAGTTACTTGGCCTGATTACCCTACATATTGAGTGCTGGCTCCAACTCAATGGGTGTAAAAGTTTTTGACGGAAATTGTGTTTACAGTATATTCAGTTATCTTGAAACTTTTTTTAACCAAACCTCTGAAAAATCACCCAGTGTAAGACTTGTTTGGTTGTTCCCTAAATATTTGACGTAACACAAACTTGGAAGTAATCATTAATGGACTATAGTTTTTTTATTTTGTCAAAGCTACAAAATTCTTGTGCCTAATATTTGTACAGTAAAAATGTTATTTATTTATTTTTTGTTACAGTCTACAGCCAGTTTAGAAGTTCAGCCATCAGTTATTGCAGAACAGCAAATTGCCGAGGAGCCCTCTGTAGTATTGGAGGAAACAAACAAAGTGAAGTCTACTTGGACAAGAAGCGAAACTATCTCAAAACCGGCTGGGAAAGTTTCTCGAAAAAGGAAAGGAACAGCTGAATACTCATCTGTGAGCAATGCAGATACAGCACCATCTTCTCCTGTACCAACAAAACGAGTAAGGCGAGGGCGTGAGGTAGCAGACTCGGGCAGAAGACCATCTGCAGAACCAAGGCAGTCTACGGTCGGGAAGAGGCCAAGGTCATCAGTGTCTATATCAAACGAAGAAGATATCTGCCAGAAGTACAGAGAGTTAAGGGATAGGAACAATGAGGCGTCACGTCGCTCTCGACTTAATCGCAAGACCCAGGATGAGGAGATGAAGAATACTGCAGAACACCTTGAAAAGGAGAATGATAGGCTGAGAATCAAAGTTGAGGAACTGGAGAAACTGCGAGACAAGGCTAAAGAAGCACTGCTTAGGGTAGTTAAAGGAAATCGTTCATAGGCCCTAGTTGATTTAACTGTTTTGAATCTTAATTTAGTGGTTCGAGCTTGAGACTTTTTGTTTAGTTTTCTGATCAGAGTTCTTAGTAGTGTATTTGTTGTACGTAGTTATTGAAATTAATTTTTTTATCTGTACAATTATTCAAGTACTTTTACACATAAAGGTTTATTTGTTATATTTATATATTAATTTATATACATTATGAATAAAATAATATTAATTATTGTTAGTAGTATTTTTTCTATATATCCAACAGTCACAAGCAATGTTGCAAAAGCATTATTGAAAAGGTGGAAGTCCTCGGAATGACAGAAAATAAAATGCAAATTAAAGGTGTGTATGACTGACATGGGCACAAAACTAATCCTTGATGTTTTAGAATGTAATGGTCCCCTGGCAATGAGCTGAAATTTACTCATATGACAATTACTGAACTGGTATTTATTTATATGCAAATTACTTGGTACATCTTTAAATTCAGATTTTTAAAATATATATGTATAAAGTTAATTAGATACATGTTAAATAACAAATTTTCTCTCCTACCAAAATTCTTACATTTATTAGAATTGTAAGTTAATTTGAAACTCATTAAGCATATGTTTGCAGCAGTAGTTAGGTAATTGTATGTTCAGCAATAGTCATCGCCTCCCCAACAGAGCAATGTCGGGCTGCAGAAACTAGGACTAAGAAGTTAGACTGCACACTTGTATTGGAGTGAAATGGTCAAGTAACCAGTGCAGGTCTGCTTTGCACTGGATTGGACACATGATTGTGCCATGTACGTGTATAAAAGATTTTGCTTGAAGAATTCCTGGTTATTCTTTCTACATACATTGATTATATTGCATCCCAGCTGTGCTATTGTAAAATTTAAACACCAACAGGGAAGTTAAGATTGGTGTTTTTTAATTTTGTGTTGGAAGTAGTTTTGCATAACAAATTTGATGTAGGTAATCGTGATTAATTTGTTAAGAGCTCTTTATCTTTTTTAGGACTTGTACGTGAACTTTACATTAGAAAACTGCCTAAAGCTGTTAAAAATTCATCAGTAGAAATACTCTAGACCCTATTTACATAATACAAACCAGAAGGGACCATAATTTTGGCACTTTGTAATAATGAATTTTGTATAAATATAATAAAAGTAAAATAATTTACTAGCTTACAGATTAGTACAAATTGCTGCATGCATTTCACTACACATTTACCCAGCACAATACCAGGAATAATCACTAGTTTGTAAAAACCAAAAAACATTAAAATGTGTACATATTTACTTAACAAGAATTTTTTTATATATATATACATATGTAAAATTTAAGCACAAGTTTGCATATTGCAAAGATCCCCTGCCCCGGGCAAATTTCCNATATATATATATACATATGTAAAATTTAAGCACAAGTTTGCATATTGCAAAGATCCCCTGCCCCGGGCAAATTTCCTACAAGAATCGTTTGGTATCACTTAATTAGTTTATATATTAAATTTGATAGGCGTGGGGCGACAAATCTAAGATTCAGTTGGTTTTATATAAGATGTATGCATATATATATATATATGTGATTGTGAGCTTGGTATAGAACAGGTTTAGGTTATGAATCGCAATATTACAGTGACACAAACTACATTTTACAAAGGACTTACAAAACGTGCATCACTTTCACCAGTATTTACACATACTTTACAGCAAATGCACAGCTTAAAGCACCAATTGTGATGATTAAGCAAGGGAAATATCACACTAGATGAAAAACGTTTTAAGTTCTAGAGTAGTTTGCAGGGCCTTTGTAAGAAAGTCTCCCATGGGCAAATACTGGCTAGTCCTCCCCTCTGCCCCCCTTTACCAGTTAATGTAGTTTTTTTTTTTTACTGATTATCACGTGCAACATACAATCAAATACTTATATGCAGTGAAAATATTGATGACCTGCTATTACGCTAACGCCTGGTGGAGAACACTCTCCTACCTGACCAAACTCCTCTTCCATGCCATTCTTGAACTTTGCACCCACACACCCTCTAAAGCTTCTCATGGTTTCCTCTCCCTCTATACACCCCCTTATGGGACTTTTTTAGTCAAATAAATGAATTCTAAAGGACTGTTTTACTTATAAAGCAAATTACATAGCCAGAAATGTAAAAAAAACTTTTTAAAATATTTCATTGTTAAAAATTTAGTGTAATAACATACATAAACAATAATAAAGATTCACTGTCCACTCACAATATAATCTTTCCAGTCATTTAATTAAAAGTCTACTTTCTGCGATATTACAGCAGCAAATTTGTCTATTAAATTGTCAAACGAAGTTGTATCCAGCAGTGCAGTATTTATAACAAAGGNCAACATACAATCAAATACTTATATGCAGTGAAAATATTGATGACCTGCTATTACGCTAACGCCTGGTGGAGAACACACTCCTACCTGACCAAACTCCTCTTCCATGCCATTCTTGAACTTTGCATCCCCACACCCTCTAAAGCTTCTCATGGTTTCCTCTCCCTCTATACACCCCCTTATGGGACTTTTTTAGTCAAATAAATGAATTCTAAAGGACTGTTTTACTTATAAAGCAAATTACATAGCCAGAAATGTAAAAAAAAACTTTTTTAAATATTTCATTGTTAAAAATTTAGTGTAATAACATACATAAACAATAATAAAGATTCACTGTCTACTCACAATATAATCTTTCCAGTCATTTAATTAAAAGTCTACTTTCTGCTATATTACAGCAGCAAATTTGTCTATTAAATTGTCAAACGAAGTTGTATCCAGCAGTGCAGTATTTATAACAAAGGNTATATTACAGCAGCAAATTTGTCTATTAAATTGTCAAACGAAGTTGTATCCAGCAGTGCAGTATTTATAACAAAGGAAGCCATTCCCGAAAGTCTCTTCACTTGCTGAATTTCATAAGTAGTTCTTCACACTTATTACAACTGAGAAGGAACGTTTTCAAGTGCCTATTTTCGGATAAGTAGCAATTTGGCCCTTGTTTCTAATAGTTTTCAGTATATTCCCAGGTGATTCTTCATTAAGTTTTATTTCTTTGAAAAACTCCTGGAAATGGACACTTCAATTCAGTTTCCACATCATCGGGATATGCTTAACAGCTTTCCTGTCACATTCCCTAATATCATGAAACACAGACACCACGGTGGCAGCAAGGAATGTTTCGGCAAAATTGAAGGTAATTTATTAAGAAAGCCAAATCTTAAATTAAAATTTGAATATGCAGATATTTTTTGTGAAAGCACCACAACTAGTTTATCAATGGTAAACAAAATATATCTTTCCTGCTGTCAAAAATCTTATCACAGTGTCTATTGATCTCGTCAAACTGTAGTCTCCACTTGACTTTTCTTTCATCTTCATATCTTCACATCTAGTTATTGTTTTTCCTTCAGTTTCATAGAAGTCAAATCTGTCTCGGAGCCCTTCCACATAACTCTTTAATGACCACAGCAGGACTGTCATTCAATTTAGTAGTAAAATTTCTGTCCAATATTGGATTAATATCGTGGTCTCCAGCTTAGCAAATATAGCGCACAAACCTTCTGTCTTGGCTCGTTTCCAGTTTTTCACATGGGTTGGAAATTTTTTTAGCAGCTGAATGAAAAGCATGGTAGGATGTCTGTGCTTTTCATGCATCATGTCTTGCAGACCACCGTTTTGTTGACAAGCCTTCGGCAGTAGCTTGATTACGGCGTTATTTGTTTAAATTTCGCTCTGGAGAATTTCCCACCTGCCTGATGGCTCACTGAAGAAAACAAACTTTCTGCACGAACATAAAATAAACGGTCATTTTTAAGTAAAATCAAGCAGCTGATGCTCCTATAAGATTCAAAGAACATGCGGTGCATGGCACGGAAAGTGCCAGTGTATTGTGCAATTTGATTTTGGCTTGTGGTCCACCGTATGCACCTGCCACGTTAGGAGCATTGAGCACTCTTTAATGTCAATCTTAGAATCCTGAAGTTATTTGTAAACTGTGGGCACTGGCCAGCCTGCGGTATACATGTGACCTCTTTCTACAGGTTGCCACACACTGAAATTATTTGTACAATGAATGCAAGTTGATCACAGTAAGTAATAGAAGAATCTACAGAAATTGTGTAATATTTACTGGCCTTCAGTTCAGCAAATATTTCATTCTCCACATGTAGCATCAACTGAATGAATTCATTACGCATGTTTTTAGACAAGTAACCAACGTGGCCATTTCTTTCCTGGGTTGCTGTAAGTCACCAACTTAAANTTCATTACGCATGTTTTTAGACAAGTAACCAACGTGGCCATTTCTTTCCTGGGTTGCTGTAAGTCACCAACTTAAAAAAGGATCATACTCTGAAATAAAATCCAGAAGTCTCGGGAAGTTCTCGTTAAGCCAACAGTATCATTGGACTCTCGNAAAGGATCATACTCTGAAATAAAATCCAGAAGTCTCGGGAAGTTCTCGTTAAGCCAACAGTATCATTGGACTCTCGAAAAACTAAGCCCCTTTTCCCAAGAAATTTGACAATGCTTATGATTATGCAAAATCTGTTTCCAGTACAAAACACCTTTCAAGTATTGCTCATGAAGCGTTCTCTAGACGTAATTTTTATTATTATTCTCATGCTCATGGTTCTTGCTCATGTTCACTGAAACAATTTTCATGTTTCCAATCATTGAATACTGTGCAGAACATACCCAAATGTTTGCTTTCAGTTCCAGAAAATTTTTTACAAGGAATGCAAAAAAAAATTACCTTCACATTCTGAATATCATAGCCACTCCCTCTTTATAGTTCAACCATTTTTTTTAATTTTGTGAAAAACATTNTACCTTCACATTCTGAATATCATAGCCACTCCCTCTTTATAGTTCAACCATTTTTTTTAATTTTGTGAAAAACATTGTTTTGGTAGCTGATATTGAAACATTCTATACACATACTTGGCAGTTTTGAAATCCAGTTCATTTAGATATTCTTGAGCGGGAGTGTTCTTTGTAAGATCTATATTCTCCATTTAAGGGGCTGGTATGGAGAAGTCAGCTTCAGTAAGATTAAAATATTCAGAAACAGTATTCATCCGAAAAATAAGACGACTTCCATATTATTAGGTCATGTTTCAAGAAAATTAATTTATCAATCACTTGCAATTGTTTTGCTTAAATCACTGCAAGAAATTGAAATATTAAATGACAGATTGATGCTAAAAATGAAAAATATAATAATTGTTAGTATTTATTTTTTTTAAGACATTAACAAAATACCGTACATGGCATACTATTATAACTCTTCTCTGTAGAAATATATTCAGATCAATGTTTAAAAACTTCTGTTTTTGTTTAACGTATTAGGAGAAAATATGACCATAGACTAAATAAACCAACAATATGAAAGTAAGTACTGACAACACTTGAAAGAAAAATGTAAAGTTAGTGCCACCCTTATGGAACCAAAATAATGCATCATTCATTGCAGGATGTTGGTATATATTAAATACAGATTAAAGTGAAAACTATCATCTTACTTTCAGGTTAATATGGTATATAGGCATTGACTCTGCACATGGTGGTGACTTCATTAACAAGTCAATGTTTTCTTCTCTATTAGAAACTGAGGAACTAGAGCTTGAAGTCTCAATAAAACCAACTAGGCTTTCATCTAGTGACTGAGGATCCTCAGTGTAAGGTTGACGATTAGTCCATGGTTTAAAATATATGTCCAATTATTGTAATTGGTTCAAAATCACAGAAAAGTCTTTCCTCTGTTTATTTTCCGATACTGTGCACCATTGAACTTACTATTACTTATCCTAGTAAAATATAGAAAACAACCATGAATTACCCAAGTTTTTACTCCACGCACACGCATCTCAAACAAACTGGTGCCACTGGCCACACATTTTATCAGCACATGTCGCTTGGCACCTACCATGGAACTGAAATAACATCGCCAACAGGTTAATTGCTGCTGCAGTACATGGTGTTTATTAATACTACCTGGCAATCTGCAACTGACACCAGCGCCAAACATTCTTTTCTTTTTTTTTGTGTCTCTCCAGGTGTTCACTGTTAGCAACACAAGAGGGAAACAACCCATATCACCTGTTTACCACANTTATCCTAGTAAAATATAGAAAACAACCATGAATTACCCAAGTTTTTACTCCACGCACACGCATCTCAAACAAACTCGTGCCACTGGCCACACATTTTATCAGCACATGTCGCTTGGCACCTACCATGGAACTGAAATAACATCGCCAACAGGTTAATTGCTGCTGCAGTACATGGTGTTTATTAATACTACCTGGCAATCTGCAACTGACACCAGCGCCAAACATTCTTTTCTTTTTTTTGTGTCTCTCCAGGTGTTCACTGTTAGCAACACAAGAGGGAAACAACCCATATCACCTGTTTACCACANCTTTTTTTTGTGTCTCTCCAGGTGTTCACTGTTAGCAACACAAGAGGGAAACAACCCATATCACCTGTTTACCACAGTGCTTAAATGTGGCCCTACTGAATATTGCATGCCTGAAATAAAAGTTGCAAAATTTAATGCAAATTGAAAAATTCCACAAAGTGAATTGTTTAAAAGCGCATAGTTTCAACAAGCACTCCTTTGAAACAGGTGCCCCTGGGCAACTGTCCTGTTCACCCCTTATGTTAAGACAGCCCTGGTTGTTTGTTTTTACATGCTTGTAGCTGGTTAGAGTTTTAAAAAGCAGCCATCTTGCAAACAGGAAACGTAAATATAACATATATAGCTATTGCCGTAATACATAATGCTTAAAACATCAATGTATGGAAAATCTTCACATCACACAAAAATACTATGTTTTAGATTGCGAAATGCAAGGCGTGACATATTTTTCATTGATCGATTTGCCCATTATATACCAATCTAATTATAAATTTTTGTTAGTGGAAAACTACAGACGGTAAATGTTAAGCTGGGTTTACAATAGAAAAATTAACCATTATATTATGTTTTATTTTCGTGGGCAGAACTGAAAGTGTGTTGTCTTGCATATTGGTTTCCTGTGGAATTTAGTAGGTCCATGTACATTGTTTGGAATATCTTAAATGTTGACAGAAATGGTTATACTTTATATCATAAGTGAAACTTGTGTGGGGTTTACAAACAGAACAGAGCGGTCAGTGTTGTTGCGGGGAACTGTTATTTATAGTAATGTAAGTATAAAAATATAAAAAAGATGTGTAAGTGCACATTTTACGACTGTATTTGTTCACAATAATAAGATTAGAAAATTTTAATGTTAGGTCAGGAAAAAAATTAAACATGCTTGTCTATTTCCAGTGGCTGGGATTGAAAATCAAAACATTAATTGGAAACTGCAAATACAAAAGATGCTTTTCCATAAGTTACATCAGCGCTTGCTGCATAATTTTTTTAATTGTAAATCCAGCTTTAGTGTTCCTCAGCAATCACTACTATAGAGTATGTAAGGTATATCAAGAGTGGATACTGCCATGTTAACCAACGAAACATGAAATTCGGGCGCCGAAGGCAGGCGACATTACAATGACCAATTTGAAATTTACAGGTCCCTTGTTGCCTGCTAGATGCGTTGGTTTTTTTATCCGAAAAAAAAGAGTGAATTATTATAACAACTGCAATAAGTACTGAAGGCAATGCTCATGATATAAAAATAAGCCAAGGCGAATACATCCCATCGTTCAGTTACCACTCGATGGATTGCATCTATATGTTCTGCATGCACTGCGTGGTCCTCTGTGTTCTGCATGCCCTGCATGGTCGTACATGTCAAGTTAGCTGGGATGTTCGTTGTTTTCGTGGCGAAGTCCTAGGTTGTACACCGTTCGTCACTAGGTCAGACCGAAGTGGATGCGATCCAAAGCAATCTTGATAATGATATGCTGTCGAAGCCAGAGGCTACCCCTAGGTCTTCCATCGCATATCGTCGGAGATGAGCAGCGATGTCTAGGGAACAGTCGCGAACCCGAATTTATAATTGAACTTCGCCCAAACATTTACTTGTCCCATTCAAAGTGACATATTCTATGCTTTGTTTACCTTTGGTAAACAAACCATAGCTGTTGACCCACTAGCTCGGCCCGCACGAAGTTGTGTGACGCTGCCGTGTCGATCAGGACGACAGCGTTCCTCTCGTCTGTGTGTATAGGTATTCTTATCAGCTGATCACTGGTGGTGCTAATCTGGCCTATATAATGACAGATCTGGTTTATGCTTGTAGTCTCAGGGGGTTTCGGTCGCCACGATGGTGGAAAGGGCTGCCCCAGTTTGCCTTACTCTGCTTTGTTGTTTCCCGTTTCCCTGTGGTTTGTCTATGGGGATCGGGCACACCCGATGCCGGTGGTTCTGCTCATCTCTGCAGATTTGGCAATGGGGCACGCTCGTCGAACCCTTGTTGTTTACATTCGAGGGTTAGGAAGTGTAAATTGCACGACTTTATCCATGGTAGCAGTACTGTTTCGCCATGACTGATCATTTTATTTCGGAATTGGGGGTTCACTGGCTCCTTGGTGGTTTCGGTTGGTTTCGCCCCCTGCCCCTTGATACACGTGTGTCCACTGGATTACCCTGCACATCTGTCCACCGGTACTTACTGCGCGAGGTGAGGTTGGCCATTCTGTACTTCTCCACATCCCGTGCCACATTAACAGCAGTCCTTAGAAAATGCTGGATTCCATTAAACTCCATGGGGCCTGAGGTCGGTCGGTATTCGGGTCGCACCTTGCATGATTGCCTCAAGCACGTCTACATCTGGGAGGTGTGAGCAATGCCGGTCGGCTCAGCTTAGTTTACGACTCACAAATATGTCGAGATCTTCAGTGATGGTTTGTTCTCCTGTAAACAATGCTTCCTTCTGTTTCAATGTTATTTATGTGTTTGCATTTGTGGCAGTAAATTTATGCACTAATTTCTCCCATGACATATCGTACTCGGAGGTGGATCCCCCCTTCCCTTCCGTGCTTTCGCAAGCCAAGCAATTGGTTACCAATGATACTCACCCACTCTTCTTCACTAACCCCGTACCATTGTAAGCGGGTGGTATACTCTTTGAGGATCACATGTGCGTCCTCCGTTATTTGACCAGAAAAGTTCGGTGGTGTTTGGAATTTCTCAGGTGTCACATAATCCTGTACTGTTCGAGTTGGCTATACTCGGGGCTGATAACTCCAAAATTTCATTATTCATAATGTAACGGTATGGGTTTATGCCTGCAACTGTATTTTTCTGTGTTTGCTTCAGCTCAAAACGGGTCAGACACATTGCCCATTCACCTTAGTTTCTGTTTGCAGTTTGACAAAATACCTATATAATTTGCATTTGTTGACATTTTAAGCACCTGAATGTGCCCTCGCGGACAGCACTCTTCCGTAGATACACATATGGGGTGAAAGCTAGTGGTACAGTACCTACTGTTTATACACATTCTGTCGGGATTGACACAATACTCTGCCTGATACACTGAACGCCATTTGGTGGTTGGTTGGGGGTACTCACCTCACTGGATGATTGTAGAAGTTTATGTTTTGGTGGCTCGGGCTGGTATGTTGTCCACGGTTCTGTGAATTGTATGCACTGGAACTGATGTTGTCGGATGGTAGTCCACACTGTATTGTACAGGCAGCTGGTATGAATGACTCCTTGACATGTCGCACAACGCACGGAGTTGGTGCCAATACCCACACACATGGATTGTGTGCAGCGGTAGCCGACTGCTGTGGAAGCGAGTGAGGGCAGGAAATATGCATTGTAGTCGGTCGGCAGGCACGTGCATATCCCTGCACGTATGTTGTACTAAGGGATCGAACGTTTAGGGTTTCCCATGCTGATCGCACATCTGACTCATAGATGGCACAGATTAATTGTATTCCATTTTTCAAAAATTTCTCCGAATTGTGCACAATGCAGAAGACACGGTGCACTTGGTAGACATGGTCGCCATGATGCAGCACTGTAGACTAGGTTTCAGTTGTTGTCGCGGGCCATCTTTCCAGAAAGAAGCGGCCTTTACCGTTCGCGGGCTTCTCGTGCACATGGAGCGTATTGAACGGTTCAGAATGTTTTGAATATCGGTTTTCGTGGCAAGTCGGGAAATCGAAGCAGCGAATGTATGCTCTATGGAATTTTTCAACACATTTAGATAATATTTATTTTGTGCTGGTGCCACATTCAGTTTGTCAGTAATTTGCCTTTTAACACTCTTTACATTATATATATATATATATATATATATATAAAATAATGGACGATTACTGTCTTCACATGATCCACCTTCGCCCCAAGCTCATGTAAGTAAGTACGAAAAATTTGCTCTGATCGGCCAACAGAGTGCATAATTGCGACATGAAGTCATTACCAAAAGCAAGGACGAAATGTTTAGTAGCAGCATGTTCGGATTGTTCGGGTTCGCCAACATTTCGAATTATTCTTCTACCAGCATCGAACGTTCTATCGTTTCTTGGTATGAGACAACCTCCATCTTCATATTTGTCAAGCTGCAGCTTGAGGCTACTCTGTCCGAATCTCGATATGCTGTTACTCATTCTCGATGGTCAACGATGAACTGATCGTAGCCATATTGGTACCGGCCATTATATAGAGGCCAGTCTTTTATGATCACCAAATATCCATACTTTTCTTTCCAGCACAATCATATCGTCCATGCGAAACAGCACCAACACAGTCGAATTGGTGATTAAGCTTTTGATTTAAGTGAGACAATGATTAAAATGTTTCTAGGATTACACCAAAAGGGCACGAAACATAGAATATTCAATTATCGGCTGAGCAGAGCTCGCTGAATGGTCGAAAACATCTTTGGCATCACGTCATCGGTTTTCAGAGTATCTTGTAAACCATTGCTATTGGAACCAAAAAAGGGACAGCTCGATATCATGACTATTGCTTACCTGCACAACTTTTTTTTAAAGAAAAATAAGTGTTTCAATTAAGAAGTACACTCTACCATGGCCATTCGATTATGACATTTATGGCAGAGTTGTTGATGGAAACTAGAGAGCCAGGGTGGAAATATGAAATCTTTACTGCATCTTCGGAAAACTGCAAGTAGACCCCTTTTTCAGGCAATGGAAATTAGAGAAGAATTTGTAGAGTATTTCATGTACGAAGAAAGAGTGGAGTGGCAAGATCAATACACATGAAAGGATCAATTTTATTGTTTTTGTTATCATTATTTATTAATGTACTTACTGTTTCCAGTGTTTCTCATTGCTTGCTCTTGCCAAGAATGCATTTCAAACTCTCGTAGGCAAACCAAGTGCTTAGAAATATCTCATCCAGTCCTGTATTGAAAACAAAGACTGGCATTTGTTAGGTCAAAGTACATGTGGATATTCAAAACCATAGCAGGGACATATTAGATGTCTACAGCGAATGCCTGGAAGGAATCGAAACCGATAAAAGAAAGCAACAGCAACCATTTTTATTCAGTGCTATGTCAGACATGCTAGCGACCTGCATCTAGTCATACAGTCGGTTCGTTAGAATTATTTGCTCGATACAAGGGCCAGACTTTTGCGCGACCTTATAAATTATAAAATCTTTAAGCCCATTACTCGCCATCTCGAAGTACTCAGGGAGAGCGTTGGATGACCCATATTCGTGAAGACAGATCTCGACGATACTGCTCAGCCTACAAAGAAGTGGAAACATGATATCGTACAAATGGATTGAGATGATGGATCGGATGTGGATTTGACACACAAGAAAAAGATACTGAAGAAAGCCCTCGAATCCAATGATCTGGTTCAATGGTACCTACAATCATACACATCTCGTAATAATGATACAATGTACGGAATATACATGCATAATGATTAATGGTTCCTCGGTGTTAATAAAATAAATTTTCTACCAGGTCGGATTATCCAAGTAAGTGATTACAATATGCATGGAACCCCTGGGCTTTACGAACTTCTATTTCGCAAGGAGCCAGAGAGTTTAACAGAAGCCGACCTGATTGAATAAAAGATGTCGCTGGAATTCATGCTTGTACTTTGCCAAGATAGCGATCCCGGGATTGGTGGTTATAAGGACTAAGATCATGATAAAATCGACATTCTCGCATACTTCTTCAGTGGTCTATCACTGAAAAATGGGGAAGGCCTGAATAAGATAGAAGGTGACAAGAATATCGACTATGTATTTTGAGACGACCCGAACGAACTGGTGGATAGATTACGACTATTGATCGCTTCGAAAAGGGTTGGAAATTACTCACACACCAACAAGATTATATCCATCGTCGAAGAACTGAAGGAGGGAAGCTACATACGATGAGTCGGTCGGGAATCGCCCATGAACTGCATGCGGCCACAAGGTGCAACTGCTGTCGTCGCAAGGTCATGATTTGCGGGGTGAACGACCTATTTCAAGCCGACCTCGTCGAGATGATATCGTATGCTCAATCAACAAGGCCTGCAAATAAATGTAGATAGTCATCGAAGCCTATAACCAAGTCGAAGAATGCACGCGATATTACCGAGGCCATGGCGTAAGTATTGTGCGAAGGACACATCCTGACTAATCTGCAAACTGACAAGGAAAAGGAATACACAATTTGAAGTTCACAGCCTTGATGAAAAAACATAACATAAATAATTATTCCATGTACAACAATCTCAAAACATATGTGGTCGAGAGGTTCAACAGTATTCAGCAGGGTAAGATATGGAGACATTTCGCTGCGCATGGCAGCTACAAGTGGCATGAGTTATTGCCGCAACTCGTTCGCAAGTATAATTCTACCAATCATTCTTCCACTCGCTTGAAACCCGAAGATGCCAATGACGACTCCCTGTTTCGGACATTATATACTATCCTGAAGAGGGAGGACCCTGACGTGGAGGGTGTTCCAGGGATGTTGATGTAGGTTCCTGCCTTACCCGGCTTGCCAGGTTAAGGCGAACGAAAACTGGTGAAATTGCCTGGCACCATAACTCAGCGAGCATGAGTTATTAAGAGTCGTGTTGTCGACGGCCCGTGGGTCCCTGGAGTCCTCTGTCGACCTGTGGTGCTTATGAATGATGAACTTACCAATAATTGCACATACATTGTGCTTTCACAAGGCAAGGATTTAAAAAAAAAAAAAAAAAAAAAAAAAAATTCTTGGTGTAGAAATATGCATAATTTTGTCATGTTACTATTTTCATTATATTCATCTTCAGATTCTCTCTATGGTTAGCTTATGATCATTTTCGTAATAAGAAGTTATTATATGCATACTGCATTTGCAGATTTTCTCTAAGTGTATCGATTATTTCATTATATATATATATACTAACTAATATTATAAATGCGAAAGTGTGATTGTTTGTAGTTTGATTGTCTTTCTTTCATGTCGCAACGGATCAACGTTTTTTTTTTTCAGAGACAGTTGGAGGGCCGGGAAGTGACATAGGCTACTTTTTAACCCGAAAATCTTTCTTATTCCCTCAGGAAAAATATTTTAGTAAAAGTAGTGCTCGGGGTACAATGCTGCGTCAATGTAAGTTGTTAGTGTAGGACGACGTCGCAACGGAGCAACGGATCGACGTGATTTTTTGTACAGAGATAGATTGAGGTCCGCGAAGTGATATAGGCTCATTTTTATCTCGAGAATTATATCATTCCTTCAGGAAATGTTTATAGTAAATATAGCGTTCGGAGTACAATGCTGCGTTAATGTAAGTTTTTAGTGCCCTAAACCGAACTCTACAGGATATACGAAACAATACAGACATTATGGGAGGGATGGTTGTATTACTGGCTGGTGACTTCCGCCAAACTCTACCGGTGATTCAGAGGGGCACACCTGCAGATGAAATCAAAGCCTGTCTAAGTCATCAAGCTTATGGGCAAATGTCAAGAAATTAAGCTTGATGACAAATATGAAGTGCACCTCTACAATGACGTTGATACAGGACATCACGCTGATACACTATTAAAAATTGGAGATGTGCGGTTAGAAACAGATGCCGAGGGCTGTGTGTCAATAACAAGGGATTTTTGTCATTTGGTGCAGTGTGTTACAGAACTGATTGCTAGTGTTTACCCAGATATACAAAGAAATATAAATGACAACCAGTGGCTATGTAAGAGAGCAATTCTAGCACCAAATAAATTACATTATTAGTGCACTGTTCTGTGTTTATGTCCGGGTCTGTCTACTAACAAATACCATTATTTCTCCCTTTAAGTTTGTTACTATAACCACGCAAGCAACATTCAATGATGACGTTTTTCACCTTGCACTCATTGAAATTGAAAAGCAAGTGCAGACATTGTCAGGAAAAAGTATAAAAAGTGACGTGCGCCAGGTACGCGCCTTGTCGAAGGGAGACGGTTTGGGCGCTCGGTGTCCCTCGAGTTGTGAATGTGCGGGGCACCAGCTCAGTGTTGAGCAATGAGATAGGGTCGTGGTTTCTTACCCTAGGGGACTCGAGGTCCACATCATCAGTGAATAGGAAAATGCGAGCTGTATGGCCGCTGCGCACACCTGGATTAATGAATGCACTAATGAAAGATGATTATTTTATTCAACACTTTAACCAAAACAGACACGTGGTGACCGCGTGGTCGTACAAGGTATACACTAATGGCTTACGATCAATTTAGGCGCATGACGCTGCTCTCGCCTCGGTGCGATGTAACATAAAACCAAGTTATTTCATGGATGATGTTATAATGCGATTACTGAGTGAGGTTGCAGCCTCAGAGGCTGGCACCGAGGTTCTTGTGAAACGAGAGACTTACCATGTCCGCCCGCGTTGAAGTGATCAAGCCTACTAGACTGAGAACTGCGCCGGCTCGCGCGGCCGAAGCCAAGCAGTAGAGAGATGAAACACAAAATGTGGCTAAAAATGCTAATGAGATGTAAAAATGATATACCTGATATATATCTGATAATGTCTTAGGAATTAGGGCTCCCTCCTTAGTCTGATCAGACCACAGTGTGTGTTTTCCCCCCTCCCCTCATCTATTTTATGTTTATAAGCTTCTGTCGGACTTGTAAGACATTCATAACGGTCAAATATTTCTGTGCCTCTTAAATTTGCAACAAAGTCGTACAGGAAAGCCGTTGTTAATAACGAAATGCCTAAATCTATGTTTACTGAATGCTGTTTGGTGCTAATAACATTGAATACGTACTTTTAAATTTCTTTCACTTCCTCTGAGAGTTTTAATGGGACGAATATTGACATGAACCACGCATCCATGAGTTCCTTGTGCCAACACTGACTGCCGCAATCACAACAACTACACCAGCCACACTGGGCCACACCAACAACATCAGGCCAAGAGTGCGTAGTGTAGGTAGACAATAACCGAATTTGCACCTTCTTGCCAACAAGGATTACGCAACTCAAGAGACCACCCTACTCATGTATTAAAAGAGGTAACTCCTTTAATAAGTGGGTAGGCGATCCGAAATGGTGTTTACCCCAATGCCACAGCCGTTGGGCGCACTGGCAATTGGTCATTGCTTCCTCGCAGCTCGCGCAGCCAAATACGATGCAACTCACCACCTGGTGACATTAACTTGCTGGTAGGTGATAGCTGAAGAGATAGGTGCCCCAAACTGTCGTCTAGTGGTGTACAGAATTTTCACAAACATATTGATCACAGTCACCGCATTCACGGCTACAGCCATGGGTGTTTTTCTTTGTATAAATGGCAATCAAGCATGGCATTCCACACCCATTTTCCCAGATGGACTCGTCCAACCCTTCAGGAGACAGACAAATGGCAACGCTGTAGCCAGTATAATCCAAACACGTCATCGGAAGTGAGATGCAAACACTTTTATGAGAAAATGTAATAACGTATTTAAGATGTTTTTATATAAGACTAATTATGTTTTTCTAAAATGGAGATTGCCTTTAAAGGCCTCCAGCATTATAACAAGTTATTTAGTGTGGTGACATCCCCATCAATTTAACAAATTAAACATTAACAGACATTTTTTAATAAATGAGGATATCACCAATGTGTTTAATTTAATTCATACAATTTTTCAACAATATAATCACATCACCAAGTGTTCATATAATGTTTCATCGTTCGGCGTTTGATGTTGGTTCTCGTCACTTGTGACGACAGTGGGCATTACTTGCCCCAGTTCGTCTCAGCACCTGGACAAGAACGGTGACGTTGGTCACCCGCTCTGTGAGCCCCCTCAGTACCTGGATATAGGCTGCAATAATTTAACTGCAATAATAATATATTAGCCACCGTAACATTTATATTATCTTTAATGTACTGAGGGGAGAACCAACCACCCTCTCACCAGAGAATTTAATGCAATCGCATCTAAATATAAGACCATGTGTTTTTAACAGCTTAAGTGCTGGGTCCATTATCATGCATCATTCACGCATTATTCAACTCCAGCAAGGACAGGGAATAAACCGCTTAACCAAGTGAAATCAGTATAAATTAATTGTAGGGCATCTTTTGTAGCATCACCCTCATTTCGTTCGCGTAGTTCAGGCATACGAGACGGCCTACAGTCTCACCATCAGAAATAAAAAGTGCAACCGTAAGTAAGCGACATCCATCAACAAACTGACGGAGGATTACAAGAGTGACCATGGGCCGTCGACTGGACGACCCTCCTCATTAGCTCACCACTGAGTTAAGGCCCTGAGCAATATAACATCCAACCAGCCCTGGTTAAAATCAAAGACTTCAAAATGGCGCCCTAACTAATGGGCAGTTCGCCAAGCCATCCTTGTCCGACGACAAAAATGGCAATACCAACTAACAGAACGAGGTACTACAAATAGTGAGTAAAGTTCATCGAAATCACTATGTCACAAACATTTATCACCGACAGAACAGCTGTGATGGAGGGATACATCGTGGCCCACACTTCTTTTTGAGAACTGCCAAAACTCACTGAAGTTATATGAAATGGATAATACTGATATTTCAATTATCTCTACATTTTATGTTTATGGCCATTTTTGTTTAAGTGAAATTCTGTGTTTTTAGGTTAATCGTCTCCTGCTATAAGTGTTACTACAGTTCCGAAGATATCTGTGAGCCAGCTCGACTCATTGAAGAGTGCCCAGCCATCGCTTCCAGCTTCAGTTCCGAAGACTTTGACATGAACCACACCTTCACGAGCTCCTTGTGCCCACTCTGGCTGCCACAGTCACATCAACAGCACCAGATACACCAGTCCGCACCAGCCACATCAGGTCAGAAGTGCGTAGTGCAGGTTTTAAAGAACGGAACTTGCACCATCTTGCCAACAAGGATTATGTAACTAAAGAGACCACCCTACTTATTTATTAGAAGAGGTAACTCCTTTAATAAATAAGAAGACGATACGAAATGGTGTATACCCCAAAGACACAGCTGTTTGGTGAACTAACAATTGGTCGTTACGTCGTAACAGCGTAACGACGTGACAAACCACCAAGTGGTGTCGAACTGGCCTGTATGCCGAAGCTGAAATGCTAAGTGTCCCAAAGTGTAACAAGATGTGCGTAGCATTTTTAAAAACATGTCAAACAACATCACCTCATTCGCAGTTATAGTCAGGGGTGTGTTTTATTGTATTAATAGCAATCGAGCATGGCAACCCACACCCCTTTGTCCAGGTGGACTCATCAATACCTTCAGGAGACAGCCACCTTGCAACAATGTCACCAGTGAAACATGAACACATCACTGGAACGGAAATACAAACACTTTTCACGATAAAGCGTTTTAGTGTATTTAATGTTAGGTTATAAAAGAACAATTATGTTTTCAAAAAGGGTGATTGCATATAAGGGTCTCCATCCTTGTAACACGTAATTTAGTGTTGTGACACTCCCCATCAACTTCACAACATCAAATTTAACATACATTTGTTAATCAATGGGGGAGTAACCAATGTGTTTCATTTAATTTATACAATTTTTCACCATTGCCATAATATATCATAGTGTTCATGTAATGTTTTACAATTCTACATTTATTGTCGGTTCTCATATCTCGTGATGGAAGTCTATGTAACTAGGCAGTTCAACTCAGCACTCGGGCCAGAACAGCGGTGTGTGCAGTATGTGATGTAACTTTGTTTTATAAAAATAGGATGCAAAACCAATCCTCGTCAACATTCAGTGTGTGTGTTGATTGTAGAAGGAAGAATAAATAGCACAGTGTTGCACCTAGAAACCAGCTATGATAAAATTGAACCTGCCGGCAGCTCTGTTTTTTACTCTTATTTTAATGGTGAATGGAAGGTTACTTACACTGAAATGTTTGAAAGTGAATTTATTTATCTTCTAGCTCACAACCTCTGTGTGTTTGAATATTTTCTAGTGTGAATAATGTGGTCGCTTCTAGGATTCTATCAATTTACTAAATGAGAAGAACAACACCATTTTTTCTATGGCTTCTGAAGATGCGAAAAAGAAATCCGACTATGAGGATATTGCCGAATCCATAGATCTGTCGACATCTACTTCCGAGTTAAGACTACTAGGAAACGCCCTTCTCCTGCTGCTAAATTTGGATTCGAAGAGGGACCCTGCAGCTGTAAGAAACAGCCTGCACCTGGTGTCGATACTCCTAATATTGTGAGAGGCACTTACGAGCTAACTGCTGATTCGCCTATGGTAATACTATGTGTGAAAGATATTTTGCGACGAATGTTTACAGAAATACTTGAATCAATAAAAACAAAAAATTATGTGTGTATTTTTGTTAATTTTATTTTTATAGCCTTAATAACTGTTCCTGTGCATGCAATGAGACTGACAGAGATAACTTACTTTTCAATTTAAAAAATGTTTAATGCTTATTCTAAAAAAATGTACTTAATAATATGTTCAAAGCGAAATAATCTACAGAAAAAAAATTATATTTGTGTATATGTGTATAATGTAAGAGTTCAATTATTAAAAAAATGTTTGTGAATAAAACTCACCTGCTTTGAAAATTCTGCTTTTATATAAAATCTGACTTATAAATTGAAAGAAATATTATTTATGATAGTCATACTTGTTTAATGTTGAGAAGTCAAAATGAATTATTACAATATCTTTGCTCAATGTTTAGTATAACTGCTTGTCAAATACAGTATTTCAAAGAGTGTAAACCACACAGCGTAGTAGTGAAGACTCAGTTTTCTCCTGTGGATTCTTCACTTGCGAGGCATGTTTCGATCAGTGCACGAGTTCAAAGACACCTGGGCTACATGCACCAAGGGGTACGGGCAGGCTCTGCCTCCTACTGTAACAACCAGCCATCATCCTTCCACAATAACACAGGTTTCAACGACATCACACTTCTAAGGCATAACTCGAAAAACGATGGGGGTCTGCTGCACATCCCGGTGAACATTGACGGGTAACCGAGCGCGGCACTTATCGAAACAACAGCGACTTACAACTTCTTCGCCACCCACCTCGTGCTGGCCCACAAAATGATGGTGGGAACCGGGGCTGCTCTATCTTACCACAAAGAGACTGCCAGAGGGGATCAAGGGACGGACCACATTCGCCATCGAAATACAAGACCTGGCTGCTACTGCAACTTGCATCGATATAGAAGTTCTGTGGGAGGACATCATCATTAGACAACCCTGGCTGCATGAGTAGGATGCCTTCATCGTGGTTAGCAAGGAGCGATTCCATATTGGCACTGCCAGCCGACATACTGCTACGGTATAAATACTACCCTCCATAACCCCTTAGGGGACCTGTGTCACTGGATAAATTTCGTCACATGCTCCCACTGTGTAGAACCATCATCCCAATTTGTTTGCAGTATCGGACTCGTTGTGGTGGACCACCATCACTCAGCACGTGATCCCGACTGTGTCAGATGCCCCCGTTTTCATGAGACCTATTAATTATGACAACCCCATATGACAAGCTGTTTTGGACCAGGTCATAGACGCACATAAAGATGGCATGATTCAGTCTAGTGAGAGCCTGTACAACTGTCAAGAAGTTATGATGGACAAACTAGATGGTGCGCCCAGGTTCTGTGACAATTTCAAGTCATTAAACGAGCTAACTATGAACACGCTGCCTCTATTGCAAAACATCTCAGATACATTGCAGTGTTGGGAGAGGGCAAGGTTTTTTTTGCATTGGATCTCAATTCTGGCTTTTGGCAAATCTACATGTGATCAGGGGACAGACCCAAGACTGTGTTTACTTCGCCAGATGGCTGGTGGTTACAGTTTAACTCTACCCTTCGGCCTGCAGGACACCCCCACGACCTTTCAAGTGCTCACAATCTGGGTCCTGGATTGGTAAATTTGTCTGTTCACTGCTGCACACCTCAACGATGGGGCGATATGGTGTAAGTCATCAGAGGTGTATGCCCACCCACCAATTTGCACTTGTGATCGAGACACTCGAGACCTACGGCCGCACACCTGTGCCCCTGTAAGTGTAATTTTGGTGTGACCAAACTCACTTACATAGGGCATGTCATGGATGCACAGGGGAATGAACCATCCTCGGAGCAGTTGCCGATGATTGACAGGAAACCTTGTCCCAGCTATGTAAACAGCTACAGCGGTTTGTAGGATTAGTGAACTGTCTCTGTAACAACATACCAGAATTCACAACAGTGGTGGCACACTTACCGAGCCTACTGTCACACAAGGACCAGTAGCACTGGGTGTACGCTGCCTAGCAGGCCTTTGACGAGCTGAAGCATAGGTTCCACGAATGCTACTTACTTGCCCACCCCGACTACTCTCACTGCTTCTATGTACAGACAAATGACAGCCAGGAGTGTTTAGGCACTGTGTTATACCAGATGAACACCCAGTTTGTTGTCAAATACACGAGCGCGAATTTCAGGTAGTGAGAGTCACTATGATATAAATGAGTGCGGGTGCCTTGGGGTCGTGTGGGTGCTGAAACGCTACTGCCACAACCTGGAGGGTGGCAAGTTTATAGTGAGGATTGAGAGCCTTGCACTCCAATCACTGAACTTCGTTGTAGCACAAGCTAGCAGATGATTTGTCCCACCAACTCAACCTCAACCCTCAAGCACATATCACCACCTGGGCCGACATCCTTCCCTCATCCCATTATGGTGAACAAGCTAACTGGCCACCTGTCCAGGCTCTGGAAGCAACATGCACAATTGTGCAGTCTAATGTGGGTTTAACCTTTAACGAAGTCTGGTGCGATGTCCTTAGGGCACAGGCTATGGATGAGTTCGCACGGAACAAAAGGCAGTTTGCAAGTATGGACACTTGGACCACTACCAGTCAGGTCACCCCGGTCGCGAGACAATGCCTACCATGGGAGAACACTTCCACTGTGCCAGGGTCAAGAATGGGACCCGCCAGTAAGCGCATGTGTATGTAGTTTATCAGGCAAGCAAGACCCTCCAATAAGAAGGTGTGGAACAGTAATGCCCCAGGGAACCAACCCAGCTGTTTGACACAGTCGTCCTTAATGTCACAGTGCAAACACTTCGTCGTCGTGACCGATCTCCTCATCTGCATGCGGAATTCCCAGTCAACAACTCCAGGGACAGCAACATCGACAACCTGCTGGAGTTGGGGTTCTATCCCTTTTGGGGTTTTCCCGGGGAGCTCTTAACTGACAACAGCACCCAGTTCGAGGGCCGCAGATGGCGGATGGACTGCGCTCATTGGCGCGCAGAACACTACACCACCACAATCTGTTACCTACAGGGGAACCCAAATGAGCGCCTGAAGCAGGAGCTGAAGGTTCAGTTGCAGGTATGCATGGACGATGACCACATAAAATGGGATGTACATGTGCTCTGGGCACTGTTTTGCTTGAATAAGTGCGCCAATACCACGACTGTGGTGTCGCCCACGCAACTGCTGCAAGTATGGGATCTGCCAAGGCTAGGCCAGCTGGAGGTGTGGGACCAGGCAGACCCGGAGGAAAGTCACATTCACTAAAGACAGATAATGCAGCACGAATGAGACTCACGACGCACCTATCAGGCAGCTTAAATCGCACTTCACACGACTGTGAATTTCCCCCACCCTTTAACCTGGGAAATGTGTATATGCACACGCACACACTCTGTCAGAAGGCAGAGATCGTTTTGTGCAGGGTTAGCCCGTTGTTGGACCAACCTGGGATGCAGCAACCTCATCATAATAATTACACCTTGAGGCCGGATGCCCACAGAAAATTCACAGCAACAACCTATGCATGGCAAGTGACCTAGACAAGAATGCATCGTATAAGGCGCAGATGCCCTTCCAGAGCTGCATGACAAGAGGGCGAGGCTGATATGACCACAGTGTTTGTGACCACCACCTGCGTCGAACCACAGGTTAGCAGGGCTGACACTCCCATTACGCCCCCGGATTTTGCAATGTTCCCACCTGGATACCAGACAACTGGGGAAATCAGGGTCACCTTCCCTGCATGCACAGGATCTTTGTGGGTTATCTGTCCTTCGATCCCATCCCCGGAGTTGTTGGGTTTTTTTTCCGAATTTTCCTCAGGCTATATGCCGAACAGATGGTGCGGGATTTTGCTTGATTACCGCCAACAGGCTCTGAGCCTATCATCGAGCAGCCCTTGTCATGACAAGATACACCCTAGACATCCTGGTGCTTTAGGCCACCGGATATGTCTCTGGGTTATTCCATCCTCTGCAGCATAGTGTTCATGGTGGTCGATGAACCCACTCCCCTACATATATGGTCGGAGGGATGCGGGGTGTCCTCATCACTGACCTCTTGGGGGATAGTGCATCCAGCAATAAAGGGAAACCCAGGCTTGGGATGCCTGGCATGGACACAACCCCGCTCCCAGCGGGACTAGGCATGACCACGGGTGCCACAATCAGTGCAGGGAGGCAACCCACCTCCTAATCAGGGGATTGCAATTAAAAAAAAATTACAATCTACTCATTCACCGTGGTAGGCGGTCTCACTCCTGCTGTGATAACCTCCCTTTTTCGGTCTGTTACCCACGAGCTGGCAATACCTAGTGCTGCACAATAGGGTGGAGTGAAAAAATCATTTTTCGACAATTGTAATGGAATACCCGGGGAAAGTTGTGGGTAGGCTTCATAAGTAATAGCGTAAAATATTTTCTCTCTAGTCTATGGTTAAGAGGTGCCCCAAGAATTTTGAAATTTCAGATTTTTTGTTAAAATCAGCAGGTACTATAATATTTGTAAAATCTAATACAGCAATTTAATTTTAATAGAATAGCTTGAATAACTAAGGAAAATAGCCCTAATGTCTAGCACATTTTTTTCTTTATTTATTTAAACTCTTCTTGTGGTGCCCCAGTAGCACAAAAAACTCAGTAAAAGCAATCAATTCTAAGTTTTCTCATCTGGGGTTATGTGCTATTATTTCGAATAAAAATACCTCTCCCGCGCTTTCTAGTTCTCCGTATTTTGTGTTGCTTAGCAAAACAACAACCCCCCCCCCTCCTTTTCCTCAGCCACCCGCACACGCCTTGCAGCGAGTGACCGAGCGCTCGCTTACTTCAGTTCTCGGAAAATAACAGCAGCGAGTGGACGTACGTTGGCGTGTTTCAAATTATAAGTTTTTAGTCTGCGATCTATTTCTCGCTATTGTTTGAAGATCATGGCTCAAATAAGAACGAGGAAGACCACGATTTGTCCTGTTTTTGGAACGCCAGAAAATTGTAATTATTGTGTTTTGCCGACTTATTGTGATGTCATGAAGCAGTACCTGTGGGTCAAAAACGAATTAAAACCTAACTCAAAAACAAAAGAACCGACGGTCGGAGAAATTTCTGAGATAGTAGCCACCAAAGTTGAGGAAATTTGGCTTAAAGCATCCATCCCAACAGTGATACATAAACGAGTGCTGCAGATCATTCGCTCTTATCATGATAAGTATAGAAACATCATGAAACCGTACTTGAAACGCCAGGCGAATGAAAAATACAAATACAAACTTCAGAAATTTAAAGAAGATTCAAACAAACTATTTGATATTTGTTCTTGCAAATGCACGCTTTTTGAAAATTGTAGCTGTGAAAAAAAACGCCGAGTTCCACAACAAGAAAGAAGTTTCTTGATAGATCAAAGAACAAAGAGGAAAATGATTATCGGTTCGGTCGATTTGGCTGTGACAAAAAGTCAGACTAAAAAGAAAGAGAGAAAAGCAAGAGAAAATGCCCAAACTCAGGTGAATTCTGATTTACAGCAGCCTTCATGTTCTTATCATGAGCCTCTGCCTTTATTAGAAGAAGTGATGGAAACAGATTCATCAGAACCAAATACCTCCTCTGAGATGACTGAAATAGAAGCGGCAATAGTAAATCCATGCACAGCGAAGCTACAGTCTGAAAATCTTGATATTTCTAAACCTCAACGAAAACAAATGCGAGTACAGCTGCCTTCCCTTGCTCTGGCATGTGACCGTACTGGAGTCTCTGATAGATCCGCTGCAATTATAGCATCTGCTGTTCTAAAAGATGTCGGAATAATTCAAAAAGAGGATAATAGCTGCGTTATAGACCGTTCAAAAATTCGACGTGAAAGAACTAAAATGCGGGGTCAATTACAACAAAAAGATTGCCCGGAGCCTTTGGTGGGGCTGTATTTCGACGGTAGAAAGGACAAAACTTTATCACAGGAAAAGATTGGATTTAAGTATCACCGGAGGAGTAAGATGGAAGAGCACTATGTTCTTGTAGCAGAACCAGGACATAATTATTACGGCCATGTAGTATGTGATTCAGGGGCGGCTGAAAACATAAAAACATGCATTACAAAGTGTTTAAATGATAAATTAGAAAATCTGTCTCAATTATCGGCTATTGGCTGCGATGGCACTGTCGTCAACACTGGGTCAAAAGGAGGGGTAGTTCATCGCTTGGAGGTCGAGCTCAGTAGACCACTACAGTGGTTTATTTGTCAGTTGCATTCAAATGAACTCCCTTTGCGGCACTTAGTTCAACATTTAGATGGCCAGACGACGGGTCCGCGTTGTTTCTCGGGTCCAATAGGAAAGAAATTACAATGTTGCGAAAATCTTCCTGTTGTAGACTTTGTAGTAATTCCTGAGACATTGCCTAGAATTACAAATGAAAATGATCTAAGTACGGACCAAAAGTACCTCCTTCACATGATGGAAGCAACTGCGACGGGAAAATGCTCCCTCGATTTAGCAAACAGACAACCAGGTCAACTTTCGCATTCAAGGTGGCTTACAACAGCGAATAGAATTTTACGCTTATATGTTGCTACCACAAATCCTTGTCAAAATTTAAAAACATTGGCAATATTTGTAATGACAGTATATGGACCAACCTGGTTTGACATAAAGTCGAATTCATCGTGCCTGAAAGGAGCATTTCACTTATGGATACTGATCAAAAGGAGTCGTTATCTTAGTGAAGACTTAAAGAAATTGATCGAGCCAGTAATCCAAAGGAATGGCTATTTTGGGCATCCTGAAAATATTCTGTTATGTATGCTAGGTGACAACAAAAAGTTCGTCAGAGAACTAGCTTATCGCCGGATATTAAAACTAAGGTCGCAGCCCAAACTTCCGGGGATTCGGAAGTTCGCGATACCACCATTTAATTTTGAGGCATCTGACTACACTGATCTAATTGATTGGCAGAATTTAAACGTCTGTGAGCCACCTTTGACCGCAAATTATTCGACCGAAAGATTAAAAGAAATAGTCGAGAATGGCTTCGGTACAGACGATAATATTCCTTTGTTCCCCTGTCACACTCAAGCGGTAGAGCGGTGCATCAAGTTGGTGACTGAGGCATCAGAAGCTGTTAGCGGACAGGAAGCAAGGGACGGTTTCATCAGAGGAAGACTTGAGTCGCACAAGAACATGCCTTAATTCGAAACAAAAAAGGAATATTCAATTTAATTAGCATTACATTACAGCATTATTATTGCTGACAACTCCGGAGAAATTAGAATTGTATCACTTTTTTTTTGTAAATAAATATGTTTTTTCTTTTAATTTACAGTTTTATTTATTTACTGTCAGTAAAATTATGTTAAACACAGAATAAAAATTAGTTGACACCTAAGAGAATACAAAGAAAATATTGAGTTTAATGTAAATTTTTAGGAATTTGGGGCCCTTGGCGGCACTTTAAAAATATTTCTTAAAGCTACTTATTGTCTTTTCAATTAATATTTAGATTTCTCCTGGTATTTTTGTACATATTCCATTATAATATGTTAAAAAACTTATTTTTTAATCACCTTTGATAAATGGTCAGAAAATCAGTAATTTTGCAAAATGTCAGGTAACGGGGGCACCTCAATCCCTTCACGCAAATAACTCTAATTTGGTATGTTTTCATATCAACTATAGACACAACTTTTCGCAACTATTCCATTTCGATTAGAGTATTTTTTTTTTTCGCCTAGTAAGTTCACTCCACCCTACTGCACAACCCCCGTACATCTGGATGCCTGTGTTCTGGTTTCGCACGATCGTGCCCATGATGGCATTCCCGAAAGGTCGAGGGGGTGGGGGTTGTCATCCTACTTCATCCCTCTGCCATTGTAAGTCTGTTAAGGGTCGCACATGCACAAGGAGTATGTGATGTGTTGCATGTGTCGAGTGAACCGAAGGTGGGCTATGGCCGAAGATAATTGACAAAAGTGTTCATGTCCAATTAAGGATGCTCATGATTTGTTTGTAATGCATTCATGTGCACGTCCCTGCGTATTAATATGGATTCACAACCTCCAAGTTGTGTATGTACGAATAAAAGTTGACCATTACATATTTTCATGCATCCATTCTCATTCACACATAGAATACATATGTATGTAGAAAAGAGAGGGAGAGTTGTTCAATGTTTAACTTCTATGTACGCAAGTATGTACAGCTGAACTCTCAACCAATCAGAATGTCATATTTAATAATAAATATATTATTCTGACTACAAATATTAAGATATTAACATGAATACACAAAATTCTGTATTATTTGGTTAATGATTTAAAATTTTACAAGGTTTTGCACAAAACCAACAAAAATGAAACACAAAATAATAATCGCACTTAGCAAAGAATTTTTGTTTGAATGTCTGTCAACAGAAAATGTACATAGGTTATGAAGATGTTGTGAATCCGCCTTTATTATACAAGGTTTGATGAATCTGTTGGCGCCCACTACTGTGTATGTCTTGTGAGTAGTAACGGCCGAGATATCCTGCAAAAAGTTCTTGTTAATATGTAACGTCCTAGTGTTTTTGTTTTTCTATGTACTCCTGTGAACATTTTTATAATCCTTATGGTTTGCCCTCATGCTTCATATCCATGCATATGGTCCGACAGACCTGCAAATAAGGACGGTCATTCGGATGTGTCTCGTCGAAGCTCAAGCCGGACGGACTCTTTGCTGCATGGCCTACGGGGACCTCATCTTGGCACTCACCGATTTTTAGTTCTATCTAGTAGGCATTTTCTAAAACCTTTCTATTTCACCCCCTGCAGCCATCCTAACCCTTCGTTGATTCGGATGGTATTATTTTCGCCTATGGGCTTTTTATGAGTAACATAACTTTGTGTATTTTCATGCTGTTTCAGGCATGGCAAGTGTTTTGTGCCACAGTGTTAAAACAATTTATTGGTTCATTTCTTTTGAGTTTTGTATTGCCCCGCACACTTTAATGATGTTTTATCTGCAATAAAAACTGGATGGCTCTTAATCCACTGTGTACATAGTTACATTCATTCTCTTATTATAAGTCGCCACCACTCCCTTCCTATACTTGTATTTGGCATGCTCTGTGGCCAACAAAAGAGCAGAACAGGTATTTGTCGGTGTCAGGGACCAGCCACATAGCTACATAGTACATAGTGACGCTAGAAATAGTCTGTGCTCACAGTGTGGCCATAGGCGAAATCATGGCTTGGTACCCTGGGAATACTACTTCATAATATAGTGTGTGTAGGTATGTANTGAATAACACTGCAATTGACCTTTGTATCTTCTTTGCCCTTCCACGTATGGGGAAATTATCACTATCAAGTTATTAGTGCCTTGGGCCTAAGCAACCTTTGTCTGAAACATTTTCTTCTACCATCGAAAGTGACAGTTTTATTCAGGTGCCTCATACTGTATACAACCACTAGTGTCAAGTTCATTTATTATTTCTTTCATACCTGAAAAAAAATTCTATTGATATATTATACATCAAATATTCAATATCTTTCCTGCATAGCTCATTATTTTCTTTATGTTTATGTATAATAATTTAATATTGAAAATTATACATTCTCCTTTCGAAATTTATAAAATTGATAGTCAAAAATTAATTGCGTTTATTAATTTTTAACATTGTGTTATTTACATGAATAGTTGCTAAATGTTTAGTAAAAATAGTACTTTTATTATAATTAAGTTTGCAGATTAATTTTTCTAGTTTTAGCATTATTTATCAGTCTTATATATACTTTTTTTTCCTCTATTTGCCTTTGTTTTTTTTGGTGCAGTGGTTAGAATACTCGCCTCTTACAAAGGAAAACTGGGTTTAATTCTCGGCGGGGTTGCCACTGGATTTTCGTATTAGGGGATCATGCCAGACAATGCCACTGGTCGGAGGCTTTTTCTGGGAATCTCCCATTTCCCCTGCTCTTGCATTCTGGCGCTACTCCATACTCACCTCGATTCATCTTCATCGGCTCTCAAGACCTCGATGTTAAGAGCATCTAAAATCTCTTCCCTCAGGCCTTATTCACAATGCGTAGTCGGCAGTCGTCAGCTCGCAGTCGGCAGTCAGAGATGAATTGCTCAACTATAATACACATATTCACAACGTTCGGTCGGCAGTCGGGTAATCAGCTGTCCAGCAGTTTGAGATGGTCCATATTTATCTTCGATTTCTCGACTGCCGACTGTCGAAAATTTCCAACTAATCAGATGTCGCGCTCGCGATCACATGATGTAAACAAATATTTGTAGCATGACTGTATATTATTTATATGTTGATAGTATGCATGTTGAATTCAGTATATATTGCACGTAATTATGGAAGGCGATAATTCAGTAACGGAAATCTTAATTGTTCTCGTAAATAAAGTACCGGTAAAAAGGCCTAAAATATGTAATTAAAATTATGTTTGGTAATTTACAAAATTTTGCTTAAGGAATTAAATCTGTTGTTACCTTCCAATTGGGTTTGGTGTATTGATATTATCGGGCTAGAAAATCATTTTCCCAGTGGTTATTTTTTCCAAAACTTAACTAGCAAAGTTTACCAACAATACTTCAAAAACATGGACTGCACATTATGAATTGCATTCGACAACCGACTGTCGACTGCCGACTGCTGACTACCGACTGCGCATTGGGAATAAGGCCTCACCCACTCAATTGTTTTGCCATTAACATAAATTGAAAAAAAAAAAATCTTTTTTGTAATCATTTATTGTTTTGGTTCTTATTTGTGTATTAAATTCAAGATATTTTTGAAGCCAATTAAATTTTTTATGAGTTAAAATTTGTATGAATTTGGATGTTTTAATATTAAACCATTTTCTAAACACAATTTTAGTATTTTATAATGTAAAACATATTTTTCTTTATTTTCTGAGAAGTTATTAGGTTTTTTTCCTTATTTCTAGAGTAAATGGTATATGTTTATGTTTTGTATACATATATTTAGGGTATTAAAAACTACCTTCTAATTTATAACTTTAAATGCATTTTCGATGCCTCTAATACTTAGCACTATATCCACTAAAATTGCCTTTATAGAAACTATAATAAGATAACAATTCCATTGAATATTACATTAAAATGAGACCGCCATTGTTCATCACTGCCGAAGCTCAGAGCAGGGGTAGTCCAGGCCTCGTGAGGGGCCCTTTACCACCCAATGGGGTTTTCATTTAGCCTACAGGGAGATTAGGAAGAAGCAAGATTGACCCCTTCCCAACTCCCTACACCATCCCAAACTGTAGATACAGAGGCTGTCCTCTGCAGCTAACATTTATGGGCCATCTGAGTTTCCCCAGTTATCCCAGGTGTCCCAGAAATATTCCTCTCCCCCATGCTTGTGCGCACAGGAAGAGAGGAGGGTGGCAGCTCTGCCTATAGTCGGTTCACGACTGGAAGATACTTTCTTGAAGCCCTGCTAAAGATATACTTTCAAGACCTTTTCGTATCCTTCTGCCAAAGATAAACAAACATTGCCATGTGACTGCCACATGGCAGTCACATGGCAATGTTTACATGTAATATTTACATTCCACTGTGTGTGTACATGTGTTCGTACATGCACGTACCCATTATAAAAGTCATGTATCTATTATTAATGGATATTGCACAAGCGTAAAGTTTTTAATCTTGAGAATTTCACACAAAAGAATATGTGATGCAAGCAAAAAACATTTCATTCTATAAACCCAAAATGCGAGTATTAAAAATTTGATTTTTCGTGTGTGTGTGTGTGTGTGCGTGTGTGTGTGCAGGTTTGATTTTGCCTGGGGGCTGGATGGGGGAGAACAACTTTCACTTTGATTACATATTATAGACATGGCACAATACTTTGCATTGAAATGTGTCAACATTCAAGGAGTCCATACAACAACATAAACATGGCACCGCCAATCTTTCATAAGCCCCACGATGGCCGTGCTGTCACGAGGTCAGGAACCGAAATTCTCATAACTCTTATAGTGGGTTTGCAACAAAAATGCAACCCAACACACTTTGTTCAAATAGTTGAGCTGGCAGTAGGCCGCTGTGTTTATGTTTTAGTTGGGCTCTGGGGCCCGTATATAATGCTGCTAACCTCTGTTGCTATCTTAAAATATTTTTCCAAACAAAAATCTAACTTAAAACTTAAACGAAACGACATTGGTTTCACTAATGTCTAATATTCAAACAATTAAATTGAAACATGTTGCTAAGCAAATGCTTAAAGGAGGAACAAAATAAGTGTGCCACAGATTTTGTAAAGAAATGACAATAAAAAATTAAACATAACTAAAAAATGTAGCTCCAGTAAAAAAAAAAAATATTAGAGAGAACTGTTGTTTACAATAATTAAAGAAGCTGACAATGGTGTATCCTAACATCTCCAGTTTGCATTAAGTTGAAACATCCTACAGGCATAAGCCGCAGTACTTATAAATACCGTTTATTTATTTATTAGTTAGTTAGAAGTACCGGTAATAACTTATGGATCGTAGTGATTCCTTTTGCTACAGAATTTCCATAGATGAAAACAAAAAAGTACATGAACAACTCAACATAGCAGCAACTATAATAAAAAGAAAGAAATGAATACATCCATTTCCACACAAAAATTAGAAACCAATTATTAAAAAAAATGACATGCTTCAATAGCTGCTCTCTGATGTAGACTGCTACTTTACATATAATGCTATAAAGCAATGCTCAACAACATTACCCTACAATTTAACACTACACAAAAAGATTTTGCAAAAAAAGGATACAGGGTGCAGTGCCTGCTGGGTGTACCCAACTTATCATCAGACTTACCATGTAGAACACCCCGGTACCTCACCCAGTGGCACTGCCAAAACATCTCCGTCATCACCTCGAGCATCTTCTTCACCTGTTGTGTCCAAATCCGTGCCCAGGGGAATAATGAATGGAGCCATATCTTCAATGTCTTGATGGACCTCACTCTGCCAGGCCTCTACAATGATCTTCTCGACGTGATCCACACATTTTGACCATCTATACACAATATTATTCATGTCAGAAATACTGTTTGTGCATTGAAGTGTTTAGTTGTACTTAACTATGTATTAATTATGTCAATTGTTTCAGTACGAAATCATAGTAAAGGAAATGCAGAAAGTGTAATGTTTAAGCATCGAAGAGAGTTAATACAGAGCTTGTCAAGTGTGTTTATGAGACAACAGAACAGTCCAGAAAATGACACAGAAAAACAAACAGCTCACAACAAAGATATCCAAAAGCATGCAAGTTAGTAAATAGTATGAGTTAGTGCACAGGGTATGTTGATTTAATAGTTACAGATTAATTAGAAAGTCAGAACAGACATTATTGGAAAAGATTAGACAATGGTTATTACACAACAGCACATACAGTATATACTACTGATGGGGATGAAGAGTTGGACAAGGATATGAGGGTGAGGAGAACTATGCTACTGTACTACACTCTACACGAGCCAACTTCCAGGAGTAGAAAGTATGGTATCATACTATCCTGAAATAACTGTAACTCTCAAGATAACACATAGGGACCTCACAACTGCTCGGTAAAACACATGAAATTCAGGCTGGGGAAAAAAAAGACAAAAATACCTCTCGGGGGTTACCACGTCAAGGGACTCTTTCCAAATGGTCTCTACAGCTACATTATCAAACTTTCTCCCCCTCCCCATGTNCATTCTCCTCCTGCCCATGTGGCTCTTGTAGTGCTTCTTTGCCTGGGCCCACAAAAGCTCAATAGCATTGTATTGGCAATGGTAGGGAGGGAGACATAGCACATGATGGTTCATTTCACGAGCTATTTAGTCGATCACATACCTAGTAGTTACATGTATCACAAAACACAATGTTAATGGGCGCAAATGAAAAGTAAGGTTGCATAACATAAACAATCACTATGTCAACAGAGAGTCAAACTCACCGCTTTGGAGGCAAATTCGCTTTAGCCACTCCAACCAGTTCGGCCTTCAAGGCTGTAGAAGCAAACGGAATGTTGTGCTCCTGCAGCCAATTGATGATGGCATCCTTCCTCTAGCTACTGTTGGGGAACTTCTCCAGCTGAAATCATCATACGATACAACAAATTACAATGTATTACCCTTGAATGTTGCCAACAGTATGTCTGTTGTATAGAATGTTTGAATAAAGCACAATTCTTTCCAAAACATAAACTTTTAAATAGTTGGTTGGTTGCATAGTATTTATTGGATACCAAATGTATGATTGGAGACTTCTATAATGTGAACGTGATAAGAATGTCTATAACTACTGTGCTAGACATTCTTAAACTTTTTATCATATTACATGTAACTGTTTTCCTGATACCTGTGTTGACTAGCACAGAATCTAACATGTCACAAACAATATAAACATTTTATTTATTCAAAAACAAAAGGTTGGAGCTCACACCTGTGTGCTGTGATATGGTGCATTGTCCATGACGATGACACTACGCTCCTGCAGACACTCCAGCAAGTTCTTCATCCATTTGTGGAAAGTGTTACCTTTCATCTCTCCATGGTAGTCTCCTTTCGCATGACCAGCAACAAACAACAAACCCACTTCCGGCACGAAGCCATTATGTCCTCCAGCATGCACGACAACGAAATGTTTACCTTCACCCACAGAACCGCCTCTTTGCGGTGTGGACCGTATCATCCTGCCAGGTCTTCGGGACGATGCCTGAAGGCATAATTACAAATTAGTATATAATTATCAAAAAAATGTTAAGTGGTTCCAAAACATACACTGTACAGCACAGCATATCTTTAGCAAAAATCCATGTTTCGTCGACAAAAATAAAGTTGGGCCCTTTGCTTTTTCTTCCATATACCTCCTCAAAAAGAAACACCTCTGCAACTTGATGTTGTCATCTTCAAGCATCGCCTTTCTTCCGTCAACATTTTTCCACACGAAGCCGATGTTATGCATAAGATGGTACAACGCAATAGATCATCTTAACAGCTCAACTTGTCTTAGCACCGTTTTATGTGTGTTTCCGACTGTCTCGTAGCCAATCAAGACTTTTCGACACCCATTTGTGAGCGATACATTAACAATTATGTTAAAACTTCGGAACTATTTCCTCTCTCTGTGCTGGCAACCTAATGGTATAACTGTATCCGCGCTCGCTGCTGTTTATAATGTTATATGCATGTCGCTAATGGCTAGGATGTGTTTTTAAAGGTTGATTTTCAAAAGTTTCTTCCAGTCGTGAACCGACTGAATTTTGTGTCTCTACTTTAGTTTTGTTGTAATGATTAAAAACGGCAATTTTGAAAAATTTGCTGGTTTTTTATTTAAATTTTAAGATTTTTAATTGCCAAAATGGTGTTCTAAATTGTCTTAACACCGTAGGTTCGTTGCACGAGAAAAGTTTTGTAATTCAAAATGAATAGTTAAGTAATGTTATACTATTCAGTGATGTTGGCAGTACAAAAAACTGGAAAAAATTATATATATGTTTTGTAGTTATAGAAAACAGTTTTTATATTTCAGGATATGCTATAAAACTATCTTAGTTAGTTCGTGAATTTCACAAGAAATGGTTTTTAATTGAAAATTATGTAATTTTACAAACTGTGATTTTAGTTAGCTGGTATTGAAACAGTGATTTTGCTCGTGATTTTAAGATTTAGTTTTAAGTAAGAAGAAATTTAAAGTTTACTTGTGTTTGTATAAAGAATATTCTGTTAAAATAAGCGTATATTTTCGTGTGTGTGTGTGTTTGATACTCTGCCAGGTGAAAGAAAGTTGGGTAGAAAAACTAGTTTTCAAAGTATTTTAAGTGGTGAAAAAGGCGCTGAGGGCGTGTATTTAATGATTTAACATAGTTTGGTATGTTATTTGTTCAATAACTATTTAGTAAAAACTCCGCGATGATGTTAAAGAAGGCTTGAAAATGAGCTAATTGTTGTAACTATGGGCTTCAGAGCACAACACTCAATCAACCACGCTATAACCAGGGTAGCAAAATATATAATACAAGGTCAAATCAAAAGAGAAAAATCCATAACACTTTTCATGGACATAGAAAAGGCTTTTGGCTGAGTTCATCACACTTTCTTATTCCAGGAACTTATAGAGGCAAAAATACCCGATACCTCCTGGAAAATAATACGCGATTTCCTGAAAAACAGACAATTCTATATCACATTAGTTGGCAGCAAATACTCAATAAGACATATACATGCAGGAGTCCCTCAAGGGTCAGTTCTCCCCCCACTCCTATATGCTCGTTACACACGAGACATACCAAAATCAAATGTCGCAAGTGTAACTTTATATGCAGACGATCCAGTCATATTTGCAAAAGACAAAAAGTTGATATACTGAAAAATCAAACTACAAACCTACATTAAAAAATTAGAGAAATATTGGGGAAAATGGGCAATCAAAGTTAATCCCACAAAAAGTGCGCTAATTTTGTTCACAAAAGTAAAGGATAACAACAAAAAAATCAAAATTTACAACGAAATTATTCATCCACAGAAAAGCACAAAATACTTAGGTGTACACTTCGACTCTGTAATAACGTGTAAACACCACATAACATACGCTGCAAATGCAAAAATGGGAAAATTCATTAAGGCAAACACCCTTATCAAGTCCAGCAAACTCACAACAAAAAACAAATCACTGCTATATAAAGCGACACTACGTCCAACATTGCTTTACGGTGCCGAAACATGGGGATCAGCAGCATCCTCAAATATACAAAAACTCCAGACAACCCAAAACAAGATACTACGCACAATTTTAAGAGCACCAATAAGAACCACAATAGAAGAAATACATCACAAAATAAATATATACACAATTCAAGATAGAATAAAAAACTTGAAGAAAAACTTCTATCGGTCAATTGTTAACCATAGCAACCCATCTGTCAAAGCCCTCAACCAATACAAAAATAGCAATAAAAAACACTCATACCTTAAAAAAAAAATTAACAATTCAAATAAAATCAAACAAGAAAAAGAAGTCAAACCCCATAAAAGGAATAATAAATAAACAGGATACCCAACAGGCAAGATATGGGCAAGAGAACAAGCAGCAGACCCAGAAGCAAGGAGACAAAATAAGATATCAACAACCAAAGAAATGAACTATTCCAATCCATTTCATCCACAAGGACGATCTGGCGGGGAAGACTCAAAGTAGGGGATTGCCTGGCAGGGACAGTGCCAGTGGTGAGTATCACCCTCGAGCGCCACGCTAGCTGGAGGGGCCTGTCAGGAACCCTAAACACTAGGGGATACCCTCCAGATCACAATGGGAAACAGATCATAAACCACTATTATTAAATATTAAAAAAAAAAAAAAAAATTACCAGGCACATATTTAAAAACCAGCAATTATTGTATCAAACATACAGGATTTACAATCCACTACACATTCCCCCCACAGGTTATTAATTTCAAAAATCACAATCTGACATTCATCAACCCCCTTACACACAACACAATATGTTGAACACATTTCCATGGCCATTCCTTGCTTAGGCGAAGACAGGCCACATAGAATCAAGTAGGGAATACCCATCTAGGCGCATATATTACCTAGGTGGGGATAGGTATAGTAATAAATAATAATAATAAAAAGGAAAGAGAAAGAAGGGAAAATATGAATGAATAAATTAACTAATTAAAACAGGGAAATCACATGACATCTAGATTATAAGCACCACTCATAATTAAATAAATCACAATCAAATGAAAATTCAAAACCAGATTTCACTTAGAATATAAGATGCAACTAAGAGTATAAAAATATAAATTAAGTATTAAATAAATCAAATATCAGGAAAGGTTATTACACCCCCCAACCAAAATACCAAGGTCTTAAGGAAGGGCAACCCCTTAGGCATGAGAAAAGACCCCATGGGTCAGGTCCTCAATAAAAAACTGCAAGGGATCATCGGACTTAGTCAAACACTTGATCTTGTTCGGAGATTCAGGCAAACAAAAAAAAAAGTTTCGGTTAAATATTCGCGTTTATTTCACTCGTCAAAGTATGTGTTTTTGTTTGATATACCAGGAGCTTCCCGTGACACTTTGTAGGGGAAGGACAAAGTTAATTTGTTTGGCACAAAAAGATCTGAGGCCTTCCAAAAGTATAAATGATTTTTGTTGAGGGTTCGAAGTTTGTTGACTTTGTGCCATGTAGGGGAGGAAGTGTGTCATGATGGGCGAGAAATTTGATTCATACCAGAATCGCATAAACTAATTGATATCCTGAATCGCCTCCCCCAGACCACCCAGCACACTCAGGGGTGCGGAATACTGGGCCTCGGAGCTGGCTGGGTTTTGTTGGCTTGTTTCCTGCTCGGAAGATAATAGAATGGCGAATATGGCTAGTAACTTGAAACATATGGACGCCTGTGTGTACGAAAGATTTTGTGGTAAGTTTTTTGCGTATGTGATCTTCTGGTATTTAGCCAGATTTCTGACCGACATTGAAGCTGTCTGAGAGGCTTGTTGTGTCCTGAGATTTTCAGCCTGGACTTGGCATTTCTGAACCTGTTCAAGGTATGGAGGGCAGAGTTTTGAATTGCCTAACAATGTTCGCCTTGGCAGTTTTTGCAGTGTTCGGGGTCCCTTTGCTTGGGAAGCGTTTAGGAATGTGGCCCGGTGCAGTGTGGGCCAATCATTTTCATGTGGCAGTAACTGCGTGTGTGTCCAAATGCCAAGCATTTTTTACACTGGGGCACACCTTGCGGTCGTTTCTTGTAGACATTCGGGTGCACCACCGTCATATTTAATATTGTGATTGATTCTAAGAGTGGCAGATTTGTGTCTTGTGCGGCCATTACGCAGAAAAAGTGCTGCGGCTGCAAAATAGTCGTGTTCAGGTGTGCAGGTGAGGTGGGGTTAGGAATTGTTTTTTTTTATTGTTCTATCTCTGAATGTCTTTTACTTCTGTGCAAGACGTGAGGTCAAACACCACATTTATGATTGTTTTTCTGGCCAACTGAAAGTAAAAAAATTTATGGTACTCTTTATAACTGCTATTGCTCCTTTGAAGAGGATATAGTCTTTGGTTACAATATGAATTTTTTGACCATCACGAGTGATGACTAAGTTAAAGCCGGTTTTTGAAATTTCTCGTACCACTTGTACTGTTTTTTGGTAGAATTTTACAGCAGGTATTACTATTCTGTAAACGTGTTGGTTTTTTCCCCTTATTGTTGGGATGGACTCGCGGCTGTGTGCTGGCTTGTTGGTGACCTGAGGGGCCAGGTGTTGGTTGGGAATTCCAGTCTGGGATTTCCAGAAGTGGGGAATACTGGTTCGAGACCAGAATGGCCTGTGACACCTCTAACAACGTCTGGCGGGGCATTTTGTATTACCCAAGTTTTCCTTGTGCCTTTTCTGGGGCCGTTGTTGTTCAAACTTATTCTCGTCCAAATACATTTCGGGATAATAGTGTGGTTGTTGTTGGTGGTAGTTTTCGAGTTGTTTTGCAGTCGGAGGTGTTGTTACCTGCATCAGACAGAAATGCTTTGTTACCAGACAGCATCTCAACCCCAACCAGCTCCGATGCCTGGGTGTTTGGTGGGGTTAAANTGTGCAGTACACTGTGGCCGCTGACCCACTAGGGGCTATGCTCGAGATGACAAGTTTCCTGGCCGGCCACAGTATCCAAAGGTGTGTCCCTCGAAAGCAAATCTAAGCGCCGTTGTGGAGAAGCGAGCTCTTCCTCAAGAGTTGTTGATGATCCGCTGGTCACTACTCGAATGCGAATGCGAATTGATTAAAATGAGAATGTTATATTTGTTTGCATATATGTTTGGCAAAGAAACAAGAATATTTGAGACTGTAGTTGAATTGTATTAACTAATGGTTTATGTCTGAATTTTATATTGTAATTATTCGAATGCTTGGAAATTAAGATTACTTATGGATGAATGTGACATTGTGCAGCTAAATGAAAACGAAATTAATTAAGCTCAGCACTGAGAATATTCACGAAATATCAAAAAAGATTCCTTATTACTCTCTATACAAGTACATATTAAAATGGTTTGATGTCAGCCTCTTTGGTCGAAAACTAAAGTAACCTAAATTGTCTAGTTTTCCATCAGACCATTTTGTTGGTATGACGTCACAGGTTCGAATACATTTATACGGAAGAAATTCACATTTAAAAGGCCAATAATCCCTATTTTAATCCGCAGAAGACCGATTGAAGTGGGAGGGAGTCGGGAGTACTGAAGAGACTCGTTACTTAGTGGAATTATTGCAATAAAAATGTAATTTTTGTAAATCCAGCGCCCGAAAACTTAAGGACGTTGGGCGCGAAATTCGAATGAATTGTATTTATATAGGAAAATTAAATTACAGCTACAAGAACAGAAACGAATCCAGAGCCATTTTGATACTGTCATGCCAGTTGATATTGAAAGCGTATTTTTTTCTGGTAGTTTAGCAAGAGTTGCATTGTCTATCATGGTATGACTGTATAATGTTTGGAACCAATACACCTTTTTCATAAACATAATAATTTTAATTCCTAATTTGCAAAGATATATAAAAAAAAACTAGAAGTGCAAAAAAAGTAGAATAAAAAGTAGTAGTATGATTTATCAGTCGCCATGTCATGTATTTACAAGATAATTTAGAAAGATTAATATTTAACTCTTACATAGAAAAAATAATAATAATTTTGCAGTTGAGGATCTTGCCAAAGAAGCGTAACTAAACATTTGGAAGAGCCCGAAATCAAGCTTATGTATAGGTTCAGATAGGAGTATGCTTTAGTACAACGGCCGATTAATATGAATCATATTAAATTTTATTAGCTATTTATTTTGTTTTTAATTTTTTGTTTTCTTCAATTGTTCTTCGGAGTTTTCTCATGGGAGAGAATAATCTCAGTGCAAGCAAATGTGAAAAAGGTTAGAGTTTAATTGAGAAACAAAATGAAGAACAACAAATGACATACTTACTGTATAACAAATAACTTTTGCAGTATTAAAATAAAACTGTTTAGTAATAATTTGTTAAAATAATAATAAAACAAAATTGTTTACGATATTAAAAAAAAAAAAAACAAATACAGTGCCAGGCTTGCTTATTGTCCTATGGAAATACATGCCTGCTCAAAGTTTGTGCAAATTATTTTTCAGACAAAAAGGTCTATTGAAAACACCTTGTTTTGTTTGACATCATTCCTCCGAACACAGCAAAGGTGTCTTTTGATTGGCTACCTTCGTCCCATAAACGACGAATGGGGCGAGAGTACTCGATGTTTGTGTGTGTGTGTGTGTATATATATATATACATATAAATATATATATATATATATAAATATATATATATACAGTCGGTTCACGACTGGAAGGAACTTTTGGAAATTAACCCATGAAAAAACACCCTAGCCATTAGCGACATGCATATAACATTACAAACAGCGGCGAGCGCGGACACAGTTATGCCATTAGGTTGCCAGCACAAAGATAGGAAATAGTTCCAAAGTTTTGATGTAATTGTTAATTTATCGCTTACAAATGGGTGTCGAAAAGACTTGTATCTTATTATGTCAATTATTAATTATGTGATGCTAACGTATTTAGATTTCAACGTTTCTTCCATAGTCACATGATCACGCTCAAGGTAAAAGTAACGCGGCCATTTGTTTACTAACCTTCGTTCCTGTGTTGTTGGCCGGGTGTGGTTGATACTCATGCCAGAGAATTTGTGCGATTATCTTGTTTAACCTATAATAATTGATTTATTTGTCTTGTTTTACTAATAGCTGCATTTCTTATTTTGATTTAATAACATATGATTTTAATTTGTACTCGCTTTCTCGTTGTACTGATGCCTTTTTTTTTAATGTGTTTTGTGCACGTGGCTTTTCTTTGCCACTCTATTCTAACATTGCAGTATTTGTACATAAGAATTGTTTTCACATTGTCGAAGACGTAGAATCCTTCACCCGCAAACTCTGTCGTCCTGTCGAAAACCGTCACAACCATTTTTAAATAACGTTCTACAATTGTACGAAACATCCGACTCAGTCTACCATCATCCCATTTTAACGTCTGTAGTAATTTCGATCAATACTGACGATCTTGCCATCGATGTACGCAATTTATCGAAAGTCACTAACAATCGATTGTAAAAAGATCTAGTTTTAAAGTTTCTAAGCAAACATTTATATAATTTTCAATATATAAAACAAAATTGAAACATCTCTTTTATTACACATTTTTGTATATAACTGTATCAAAAATGTTGTATAAAATTTTTTTTTAAACATTTGCCGGTATTCGACGACACAGAAATAACATTAAAACCCTCCGAAACAACAAAATTTAATTAAAACTCCAAAAGTACACATTACCCGATAAGGTATTTGCATGTAAACAACAAAGGCCCCATTCCACTTGGTACTGACGAGCATTCCTTTAAATACTGATTCTGCTTATCAGTAACTAACGTATGGCATTGTGGCATCTGGGTTGGATGCTATACTTCCGGCTGAGGCTACAAACGTGTAGGAGACCAGGCAGTCTCAATAAAAGCAGACGTCACAACAAGGCGGCAATGGAAAATGTGCAAGTTATGTAGTTGTTATCTGCAGAAGATTCAAGAGTGAGGAGAAAAATAATGTAGGAGGGTAAAGCACCATGATAGTATACAGTTAATGGTAGTGAACTGTATGAGTGTGTACAGGAAGCTGGAGGGCTTCTGGGGTACTGTTCAAGGATATGGGGCGGACATAGTGATAGCAGTGGAGATTTGGCTGAATGAGATAGTGCTTGACAGTGAATGTAGGCAGGATAAGTTCACGATCTTCAGAATAGACAGGGATGGGAGAGAAGGAGGATTAATGATGTTCGTAAGGGAGGGGCTGAAAGGTTCAGTAGAAAGGATTAGTGAAGATGTTGAGGAGATGTAAATTAAATTAAGTGGATGTAGTAGTAGGAGGATTGTTTTGCTGGCAGTGTATAGGCCACCAGAACAGGGATGGCATGTAATTGATTCGATCAAGTAGAGGGCTGATAGTCTAAAGGACAGGCAGTGGGTTGTTGTACCAGGGGATCTGAATATACCAGATGAGAGGTGGCTAGAGGATGCAGAAGGGATGGGCAGCATGATGCAGAGAATGGCAGCATTTGGTCCAGGTAGTAGAAAAATCAACAAGTTGGAATGAAGAAAGTGTTGGGTAAGTGGTTGATGTGGTGTTGGTGAGACTTGGGAATTCTGTAGTTGGTGGAATAGTATTAGATGGCATAAGCGCTCATGATACCCCTGGTGTGGATAATGGGCTTGGCAGAATGAGGGAAGAGCAGATGGCAGATAGGTTGTTGTGGCAGTATGGGAGAGGAAACAAGAAGCTGGCAGATATCTTCGAGTGAGATAGGTTTGAAAAGTCGTCTATGGAGGAAAGTATAGAAGGCTACTGGGAAAAATTTAAAAGAATTATAGAGGTTATTTTGGATAAATTTATACGAAAGGAAATATTATGGACATGGGGAGAACAACCAAAAAGTGTGGACAGGAGATTCAGAAAATGAAGATGAAGTGTAGAAAATTACATGCCAAGTGATAAAATGAAGGGATGACAAGAGCTAGGGAATTGATAATGAGAACAGAGCTTGAAAGGATGATAAAACAGACGAAAAACATATTTTTAGGGAACATGATGGAAGAAGGAAAAGGCAAGTAATGGGGGAAATTGTTTAGGTATATCAATGAGGTAAGGGGTTGGAGTGAAAGGGATCCCTTGACTGAACGGTAGAGATGGCAAGACTGCGACAAATAACCAAGAAAAATCTAAGATATTACAAGGCCAGTACTTGTAAGTGTTTGAGGAATGGAGGATTGGAATAGAGAGGCTAATAGGGATTGGGGATATTTAGAAAGTTTAAGATAAGGCAGTGGGTGTTAGCAATGGTAATAATGGTGTTGAAATCAGTAAGGCAGTGGGACCAGTAGGAATAGGAAACACAACCCTTAAGTTTGGTGGGATAGAGTAAGTAAAATATTTGGAGGTGTTGTTTAACAAGTTTTTAGAACAGGGTATGTTGCCAAAAGGTTGGAAGAATGAGTTGGTGGTCCCAATACACAAGTAGGGGAGGATAGGTGGAGGCATATCAGCTACTGACCAATGAGTCTCACATCAATTACAGGGAAGTTAATGTAGAGACTGGTGGTTCAGTATGTGGTGGATGTTATGAACTAGAGGAATTGGTTGCAGGAGGCACATCATGGTTTCAGAAAAGGTTACTTATGTGAGATACAGCTGACTGGGCTGTTAGAGGATCTGGCGCAGGCTCTTGCTGAGGTGAAGCAAGTGGATGCCTGTTTCATAAACTTCGAGAAGGCGTTTGATAAGGTTCCCCATGGGACTTTGATGAAGTAAGTGGATGAGCTGATACCAGACAAGTGGGTAGTGGAATGTCACCAGACTTCTCAGGGCGCGAAGACACATAGGTTGAAAGCGATGGAGGCAATATCTTAGGAGGGAGAGGTTACATCACGGATGCCACAGGGAAGTATTTTGGGTCCTCTGTTGTTTATCACAATGGTAAATAATCTGGGTTTGGGGTTAGGGAAATAATAAGATTGTTCGCATATTATTGTGTATTGTATGCAATTGTGGAAGGGGGTGAAAACTTGCAGGCAGACATTGACATGATACAGTTGTGGACTATGAAGAATTAGATGAATATAAATGTAAGAAAAACTAACGTAGTGAGGTTTACAAGGAAGAAGGTGATAAGCATGGACATGTACATATGTGAGGAACAAGAGATAGAAGAAGCAGCATAATATAAATATCTAGGGATCGTATTTCAGGGAAACACCAGATGTAAAAAATCGGTAGAGAGGGTGGTTGCTAAAGGAAGATAAGCTTTGGGTATGTTGGGAAGGGTATTGAAGGGAGTCAGCTGTGGGGTGAAGTAGAAGGCATATGGCACAATGATACAGCCAATGTTAGATTATGCAGCAGCTGTATGGAACATATATGTGAAGGTGGACACTGGAGAGCTGGAGAAGGTGTTAATAATGGCAGCAAGATGGGTGAACGGTAGGATGGTAAGAATGAAGGGAACAATAAACAATCAGTGTTGATGAAAAAAATTGGGTGGGGCTCATTGAAGGACAGGAGGAGAGTTTAAAGGCTGGTCAGGATTTACAGGATGGAGAATGAAGAGGGAGGGTGGGGAAGGTTATGCTGCCAGTTAAGTAAGGAGATGTTTAGAGGGAGAGGAAACAACAGTGAAAAGCTTCAGAGAGTGTGGAGGAGAATGGAGCTGGATTGGCAGTCTATGCTAGTGAGGTCTGTGAGGGAGCGGAATGTGTTGCAAGGGGAATTGGTATATCTGAGGGGGGTTGGAAAGTTCAAGAAGCGTTACGAAGAGGAGTTTGGTTGGGTAGGGGAGATGTGACAGAGCTCGCCATTCTGCGGCAGCCCATTTGCGGGGGCGTTAGTTATTATTATAATAATGTGGAAGGTATATTTTCACATTCTTCGATTAATCATTAATTGATGAGTCCAACACAGACGAAGATGAATAGAAAAAATATCCATCCCTGTTGACAACATGTTTAGGCCTATCGTTGCATAACTACACATAGCAGATGGCATTATTCCTACTGAAAACATTGCTGACTAATTTTCCACCTGTTACCGCAACTTTGCGCTGCTCAGTGCTAATTTTTACCGATGCCACCCCTTTTCATATGCTACTGATCAGAGCTGTCAGTACCAAGTGGAATGTGACCAAATTCCAACATGTATACACACGCCACAGGCACAAACATGATGGCGTTCGTTTTTTCCGCGCAATATCGTAGTCTATTTTAAAATACATTATTCTCGATTTAAGGTAGGTTTACGATTACATCCTGATCTGTTACGACTTGTACTAATGACACATTAAGTACACGGAAAATAAGTCTTGCAGTTTATGTTTGATCTAGCAACTGTTAAGTGTAGCCATTCAGAATCGAAACAGTCGAAAGCAGCCGATGTAACCTGGAAAAATGGACATGAGGGAATATTATATATATTTAATCATTTGTTGTTACTGCTTGTGTAGTGGTTTCGAAAAATTCGCGGTGTTTTATAGAAAGGGAAGCCGATGCCAACAATGGGCATTTACACCCATAAATCTGGAAAAGTTAATTAAAGTGAATTCAATAATTTCTTCCAAGAAATAAAACCTGACCATGAACTGTTCCTTAAATACTGTCTCCCATTAAAAATAATTCATTGCATACGATTTCACGATAACATATAACCTAAATCCAACTTGTAAAAACAGTTTCCCGCCAAAAATAGTTTACTGTTCTCTGATAGGCTACTTCGTCTTGACTTGTATTTAAGATATAAAATTTCACAATAGTTTATGCCAAGCTAAGAACGCACACGACCTGCACATGATCAGTACACTGCAGTCTTAAACCAATATAATTTAAAATATTGGTTTAGGTTCTAAGCACACTGCTTAAGTTTTCAATTTAGTTCAAACTCAAACCCACCCTTATACACACAACAATAAACAAAGGACCACAGTGTAAGTTTTAAAACTTATAATACTCTCATGTGGTAGACAGATAGAAGTAGAAGAAATCCATGTTATCTGTTATTAAACATTTACCACAAGAAAAAGAAATTCCATTGTTTTTTTTTCTATGTGATAAAATGTATTTAGATAAATGTTAAATTCAACAATAACCAAAATTTTTATTTGTAAATATATAATTTATATATTAATGTCTTTTGTTATTTGTTATTTTTAATATTTAAATTTCAAAAACTTCATTAAAAGAATGAATATTTATTAAAATATTAAATGTCATCTATAATTTTATGAAATCGATTTTGATAGGAATTAAAAGATTTTTCCAAACTTTGATCAATCTCTAAGTCAGAATTTATGTATTTTCAAACTCTTATATAAACGATTTGTTACTGATTGTAAAGCTGATTTTATAGAATAAATAAAACATTTGTAATGCTAAATTTTAATTTTTGCACATACTTTATTATTTCTTTTATTTTATCTGGTAATTCAATGTATGGAGAATCATTTACTTCTATTAAATTATAATTAAATATTATTTATTGAAAATAATGAACAACCAGGCCCATAAGCTTCAACTTCGTTTGGTTTTATTAAAATTTCATTGGATAGATTAAAAGATAGATATAAATTTGTTTATTTTAAAATTTTATTTATATTTATAAAATACATTTCGTGTACATTTTCCTGATCTATAAACGACACTTCTTTATTATTATTTCTATGCATAATTAAATTTTTAAAATTTTTAAATTATTTTTTAAGTTACAAAGCATAAATAAAATGAAATTTAAAAATTAGAGGATATGGTGTTTAAAGAAAAGGTGATTTAAAAACATTTATTTTCGAACTACTATCAAATTTTACACGAAGAAACAGAGACTTTATTAAAAATTACCCAGACTTTATTAAAAATTACCCGGTGCCATAACCCAGTGGAGAGTTAGTGATGTCAGTCATTCGGTCGAAGGCCCAGGGAGCCCTGGAGTCCTCCATCAGTTTGCATATGATGTCGTCACACACTTACTATTACACTATTTACACATTATGACGAGACTGTAGGCCACCNAGACTTTATTAAAAATTACCCGGTGCCATAACCCAGTGGAGAGTTAGTGATGTCAGTCATTCGGTCGAAGGCCCAGGGAGCCCTGGAGTCTTCCATCAGTTTGCATATGATGTCGTCACACACTTACTATTACACTATTTACACATTATGACGAGACTGTAGGCCACCCCATATGCTTGGTATATGCTGAAATGTGTGGGCACTACAAAGGTTGTAGTGCCCTATGTGTCTCTGAGGATAATGAATCAACGCACATTGAACTTTGTAATGCTGTTTATTCACTGTGCTTGATTACATGTGAATAATGAAAGAAAATGGACCTAGCACTTACCACCTGCCGGTGACCTTTGCATGAAAATGAGCGTGGTGTTATTCGGATACGCGGTAGCATTAAAACCTCTGGTGCGAGTGTGGGTGGTTCTCCCCTCGGTACAGTAAAGAAAGAAAACAAATGTTCCTGTTAATTAAGTAACTATTAGAATGAAGTGATAAAATCCTAAAAAAATGGTACCGAGGGGCCTCTCAGAACAGGCAACAAACACCGCAATTCTGGCTCGAGTGCTGAGGTGAACTGCAGAGTGACATCGGTTTCCATCACGAGTGACGAGAACCGACGTCAAATGCAGTATTGTAAAACATGACAAGAACACTATGTAATACACTGGAGGGCCAAAAAAACTGGCATAGGCATGCATATGCAAATAACAGAGGTATGGAACCAATAAGAGTAACACAATGAGGTCGGCAGCACCTATATGAGACAACAAGCATCTGGCAAATTTGCTAGATCGGTTACTGCTGCTACAATGGCAGGTTATAAATATTTAAGTGAGTTTGCATGTGGTGTTATAGTCGGCACACGAGAGATGGGACATAGCATCTCCAAGGTAGCGATAAAATTGGGATTTTCACGTACGACCATTTCACGAGTGCAACATGAATTTCAGGAATCCGGTAAAACATCAAATCTTCAACATCGTTGTTTCCGAAAAATATAGTGAACGAACGGGACAAACAACGACTGACGAGAATCATTAAACGTGACAGACGTGCAACACATTCTCAAAATGGTGGAGATTTTAATGCTGGGGGCATCAACAAGTGCCAGCGTGTGAACTATTCAATGGACCATCATTTATAAGGGCTTTCGGAGCGGAAGGCCCACTCATGTACCGTTGTTGACGTCACGACACAAAGTTTTACACCTCGCTGGTCCGCCAACACCCCCATTGGACTGTTGATAACTGGAAACATGTTGCCTGGTCTGATGAGCCTCGTTTCCAATTGTATCGGGCGGATGGACATATATGGGTATGCAGACATCCTCATGAATCCATGGACTCTACATGTCAACTGGGGACTTTTTTTAAGCTGGTGGAGGCTCTGTCATGGTATAGAGCGTGTGCAGTTGGCGTGAAATGGGACCCCTGTTACATCTAGATACGACTCTGACAGGTGACAGATACGTAAGAATCCTGTCCGATCACATACACCTATTCATGTCCATTGTGCATTCCGACAGACGTGGACAGTTCCAGCAGGACAATGCGACACCCCACACATCGAGAGTTGCTACCAAGTGGCTCTAGGAACGCTCTTCTGACTTTAGACACTTCCATTGGCCACCTAAATCACCAGACATGAACATTATTGAGCATATCTGGGATGCCTTGCAAGGTGCTGTTCAGAAGAGATCTTCACCACCTCGCACTGCTATGGATTTGTGGACTGACCTGCAGGATTCATGGTGTGAGTTGCCTCCTGCATACCTTCAGACATTAGTCGAGTCTATGCCACGTCGTCTTGCGGCACTTCTGCATGCTCGCTGGGGTCCTGAACGATATTAAGCAGGTGTACCAGTTTTTTTTGGCTCTTCAGTGTATTATGTAAATGGTGAAAAATTGTATAAATTAAATGAAACTCATTGGTGACATCCCCGTTGTTTAACAAGTGTATGTTAATGTTGATGTTGTGAAGTGGGTGGGGAATGTCATAACACTTAATTACATGTTACAAGTAGGGAGGCCTTTATGGGCAATCTCCCTTTTTGATAACATAATTGCTCTTTAATAACTAAACATTAAATACACTATTTCACTTTCTCATGAAAAGTGTCTGTATTTCACTTCTGGTGATTCGTTTATATTTCACTGACTACAGTGTTGGCAGGTGGATGTCTCCTGAAGGGATGGAAAAGTCCACCCGGGCAAAGCGGCGTGGGTTGCCATGCTCGATTGCTCTTAATACAATACAACACACTCCTAACTGTATGTTTTAATGAGGTGATATTGTTGGATTTGTTTGGAAAAATGCTGCACACTACTGGTTATACTTTGGAGAACTTAGCATTTCAGCTTCAGACCAATTGGCCAGTTCGATGCCACTTGGTGGTGCATAACGTCTTATGTCGTGGCATGAGCTGCTAAGTAATAACGACAAATTGCTCATGCGCCCAACAGCTGTGACTTTGGGGTAAACACTGTTTCGGATCGCCTACATATTTATTAAAAGAGTCTCTCTCCTCTTGTAATAAATAAGTAGTGTTGTCTCTTGAGTTATGTAATCTTTGTTGGCAAGATGGTGCAAGTCCCGTCTTTGGTAACTCCTGTACTTCCCCATCTCTGCTACTATCGGGGAGATCCAACGTTTACATGGTAATGCCTGCGAGGGGATCACACTGACCAGGCATGCTGATTCCGTCGACCTACATCACTAACTTTTCACTGAGTTATAACGCCGAGAAATTTTACACACAACAAGCCCTGGGTCAGCTCGACCTCGTTAAAGATGGTTTTCCCAACTAGGAACAACTTTTCACCAAGCTATACATCAATTATGGCTTTCCCAACTAAGAGCAGAAGTAAGAACAATACATGAGTACAAGTGCGGCGATATCGCCATGTTACAAATCATAATCACCGTTAAATCAAAGTGAATGTTCCGGTGCTCACACATCACATGGCTTGTCCAGTGTTCTACAGGCCCCTCTTGCGCAGAGGAGAACACTCAAAAGTATTTGGCCCCCTCAGAAACGGAAGGAAAAATCATATTGTCGCCTCAAATCGTTTTCAAGCAAGTAACAACAATCTACATTTAAGAGTGTTATGTAGTGTAACTGTATCATGTCATACTCAAAAGGACATATAAGTATATTTATATTACATAGCGCAACACAAGCTAGAACACAGATCAATAACAACTTTTCAGAAACTTGTTATATGTGCAAGTAATTATCATGCAAAATACGCAAAGTATTTGAGAAAAATCAATTTTACAGTGCACCATGTATATCTTACAAAACACGTAAAACAATAATAAGCAAAATTAGTATATTGTGTTCAATTATGATCTTACTCGGCACGACACATACATTTTATATGTGTTCTAAGGGCTTTATTACCATAAAATGTACTTTGCGTAACAAGGAAATTTGTTGGAAGAAATCAGCATGAAAATTCACGTAATAATTGCGTTAATAAGTGATCACGTCATAATTTAATGAAACCTTCAAGACTTGCTATCAGTATTTATATCAACAAGAAACATATTAACATAATATATAAAGTCAGTATTCACCACAGAAAATAACCAGCAAGAAAGGAATAGTGTTCAGCAGCCCTCAGCTACAAATTTAATTCAAACAAAATGTTTAGTACCAAAAAGTGAAAATTCAGTTTTGTGACAAAAAACCATTTTTGCACACCAAACAAAGCAGGCATTCTCCAGCCCCGAAATTTCTGGGCAGGAATCGAACACCACCCCCACCCACATTTTTGAGCAGGGGGGTTGTAGTGATGCACCGTCTGGGAGCGCGCGAGTGTAGCGGCCACCATTTCCCCTTCAGAGGCAATGGGACACTCCCCCCTTTCCCTCACGGGTGTATAGAGAGTCGGGCCGGCAACTGTGGCGTAAACAACACCTGTCACCATGACAACCGCGCCGTGCCACGTAACCGAACCTGGGCTTGGTGCTTACAAATGAAATTGGTGAACTAGCTACATTAAATTACAAACTTTGTGCCTGAAGTACATGCATCCATCAACAAAACTTAATACATTCCGGGATTCTAAATGTCCGTGATATTACAAACGCAAGGCGACTCGCGGAATACATTAAAAGGAACAATAGGGAACGAATCGGGAATGCCTGGAGTAGTATCTCTGATGATAATTGAGTACGATTGTGCACCGAGTGCAACAGACCGCGAGCAGTCCAGCACATTTAACGGGCATGGACCGAGCAGCAGCACCATGGGGAAACCCATTGGTGCCACACCACCCTTGGCCTTGTGTGACCTTTGCTACACCAGGTGGCCAGGACACCAACACCAGCAGTTGCAGCACCAACAATAGGGATAGACACGACACCAAACCGATTCCATTTGCTGCCTACCTCCACAGGAAACACCAACGAGGACCCGCAGGCATTCCTGAGCGACTGCACAGAACAATTGGACAGGTATGGTGTTTGTGAACCAGAGTGGCCTAGCTGAATCGGAGGCCAATTGTCAGGTGAGGCACGCACATGGTGGTGGTCCATTGACCACCGGCAACATGGTGCTGGTCACCAGGAATGCCACCCATGGCGAGTTGGAAGAGACACCTGTAGGACAGAGCTCCCCACAGGACCGCTCTCTCGATTTCTACCAGTGCGGCGCCCTAAGCAGGACCACCAGCGGGAGCCTCACACCAGAAGACATGTCGGCCAAAGCGTCATCGGGAGCAAAACGGGGTTTCACAGCTCTTCAGTTGTGCAATTTCCTTCCACCTCGAAAACAACCACATCACATCGATATCCACACTGCAGCAGCAACAGCAGCAAAAGGAGTCAGAGGAGCAGGGTTCCACCACTCCTATCCACCGCTCCAAGCGGCCATGCCACCTGATAGACCTCGAATGCATCACTTGTGGTGGGGGCAACCTAGGCCTGCACATGCATGTAACCGGATGTAATCCTCGCCAGGGTCAGGGCCCTGACCCCTCAGCAGAAACTAGAGTCAGCACCCAGAAGTTCTGGTCTTATGCAATGAGGCCATGCCACAAGCTGAAGCCACCCACCACCTGCTGTGCCTGGTGGCATGATGGGACTCATGGGGGACTACACAGTCAAGTGGTCACCAGAGGAGGTGCCGCTTGATTGGAACCATGCATCCACGAGCTCCTTGTGCCCACTCTGCTGCATTAACAAAAACTGCACCAGCTGCACTGGGCTCCACAAACCACATCAGGCCAAGAGTGCGTAGCGCATGTTGACAAGAATGGAATTTGCACCTTCTTGCCAACAAGGGTTATGTTACTCAAGAGACCACACTACTTATTTATTACAAGTGGTAACTCTTTTAATAAATAAGTAGGTTATCCGATACAATGTTTACCCCAAAGTCACAGCCATTAGGCACATTGGCAATTGGTTGTTATGTCGTAGCAGCTCGCGCCGCGACATACGAAGTGACGCACCATCAAGTGGTGTTGACCTGGCCTGTAATCAGAAGCTGAAATACTAAGTGCTCCAAAGTGTAACCAGTAGTGCGCAGCATTTTTTCGAACACATAAAATGTCTCCTCATTCTCAGCTACAGTCAGGGATGTGTTTTACTGTATTAAGAGCAATCGAGCATGGTAATCCACACCCCTTTGCCCAGGTGAATTTTTCCATCCCTTAAGGAGACAGCCAGTTGGTGATACTGTAGCCAGTGAAATATAAACGCATCACCGGAAGTGAAATACAGATATTTTTCACGAGAAAGTGAAATAGTGTATTTAATGTTTAATTATAAAAGAGCAATTATGCTTTCAAAAAGGGAAATTGCCCATAAAGGCCTCCATCCTTGTAACATGTCTTTAAGTTTGGTGACACTCCCCATCAATTTCACAACATTATTGTTAACATACATTTGTTAATCAAGAGGGGTGTCACCAATGAGTATCATTTAATTTATTCAATTTTTTACTATTGCAATCATGTTACATAATGCTTATGCGAAGTTTTACCTTTCGGCATTTGATGTCGGTTCCTGTCACTTGTGACGGAAGCCAACCCACTCGCCAGTTCGTCTCATCTCTTGAGCCAGACTTGCAGCGTGGTCACCCACTCTGCGAACCCCCTCAGTACCATCATACAGGCTGATATCACTTCATTACAATCGGAACTTGATTAACCAGAACAATTAATTCCTTTCTGTACCAAAGGGAGAACCATCTGCGCTCCCACCAGAGAGTTTAACGCTACCGCGTGTCCGCATAACACGATGCTCATTTTCATGCAAAAACAGGCCTTAATTGCTAGGTCCATTTTCTTTCATTGTTCACATGTAATCAAGCACAGTGAGTAAAAAGATTTACAAAGTTCAATGAGTGTTGATTCATTGTCCTCCGGTCCACGTAGGATGCTACACCCTTTGTAGTACCTCCCACAATTTTACTAATATATTTCAGGTGTACGATATGGCCTACAGTCTTGTCATAAGTTGTAAGGAGTGTAATATCAAGTGTGTGACAACATCATCTGCAAACTGATGGAGGCACCCTGGGCCACTTGAGCCGTCGACCGAATGACTTACATAACTAACTCTCCACTGGGTTATGGTGCTGGGTAATTCTATACGCAACAAGCCCTGGGTCACCTCGACTACCTGAAATCTATCAGCTGGGATTTCGGCAGTTCCCCTTGATATTGCCAGCTGTGCTGGTTTTCCATAACCAACAGAAGCAGGAGTGCTGACGAAAGGAGGAATGAGAACAGCATGCCTCTGCATCACACCAAGTTACACTGTCGTGAACTGTGGGCCTGGTGTGCAGTCTGGGGGACATCATGTCCCACAGTGCTTCCTTACACCGGCATAACCCATGGGAGCGCCCACTGGTGCCACCAGGCACACTACCAATGGAGGTGCTTCAACAGGATGACTATGACTTGAGATCTTGCAGGACAGGCTCATCGATTCCAGCATGCTGCGCCTTATGGCTTAGTACAACAGTGGATTTTGGGACAGCCCAAGAACGGTCTCCCCGGAGGAGAGTATTTGATGTGAACTTAACCTAATGTCCCTCATGTGACCTTTCGTTTCGCCACATAACTCCAAAAGCCCCGGGCGATTACTGTGCCACAACAACCATCAGCGGCTCATCTGATCATGTGGACCACACTTAATAACCCAGCGGCCCAGATGCCAGTGGTTAGGCATCCACAATCAAGCATCACACTACACTATCAGGGCGTAGAATGCATGAAGGTATCTGCAGGAAGAGTGGCTCCCCTGATCTGGATGTTGCTGCAGCTGATGCCAGAGTGCTGCTTGAGTGAAAATTAGTGCTTCCAGTCCTGCAAAATTTTTTTTATTGCAATGTGGCTTCTGCAAAAATGTAGTGCACCCGTTTGAAAACTCCAACTTCACCATGTACATCAAGCACTCAATGGCAGTACCAGGCATGATCCTCATTTGTGACCTTGGGCAACAAGCTCGCATAGGTGTCAAAGTGATGCAGGGATAAATGTTACAAAATGTCTGTTTGGTTAAAGAATTGTTGTTAGTTTAGTTTACGTTAAATTTGTGCAATTATGTTCAGTGTTTTTTAGTATATGTTATTTCCAGTTAGTGCAGCTATGAACATAGACTCATGCCAACTCATTGCAACTCAAGTCAAAACAACAGACATGTAGTCTGCTCTGTTAATAAGGTGTAGTGTAGTTCTTGTTTGTTTGGCATTAGGGACTATGTATGAATTCATTAGTTAAGGGAAATTTCCCACATTTAATAGAATGTCCAGGATACCTATTTCCGGTTCTAGAACATTCTAGAACATCATCAACGAGCATTGCTCCTGATCCCACACACCTCTGTCCAGAGCTTTCTGGCCTCAGTGTGGCAAGTCTGGCTCAGAGCCTGCAGCAAATATTAACGAGAGTCAGCCATTCTTACCATGACCTTTATGGGCCCAACAAGCACTTGTCTTTTTCTATAGCTTTCTCTCTTGTTTTGCAATGGAGCTGCAGTCTAATTAACATAATTAACTTCATTAGCCATCGAAAGGCCATACAGTGTCGAGTTCGCCTTACTAGAGTGATATGGACATTTTTTTTTAAATTTACCTGAATAGAGGAATAAATCCTGCAATCTCCATTTATGCATTTTTATTTCAGTTCATGCCACATCGGCATGTCGGGAGCTGGTCCCTCTAACGAGCCTGTCTAGATCTTTTTCAATGTTTACCCAGTATGTAATTAGCATGTGGAGAGGCCTCCAGCTCCACATAAGTACTATCCTATATGTAACAATGGAGTTATTTTGGCAGACTTGTGTGACGGACTTCTATGTGTTACTAACCACCCGCAGTTCCTCATCATCTCTTGACAGGCCTTTTGTATGGATTGTTCCATGGAAGGTTTTGCATTACTTGCTTTTTTAATAAACGCCTGCGTAATTGTCGTGTGGAAATTTTGATAGTAGGTTTCCTACAAGGTTGAAAATTTAGCTAATCAGAGAGATGGTGTAGGAGTAATATTTGTTTATTTTGTTTTTATAAATAGGGTAGAACTGTTAAACATGGATAAATAGAAAATAAAAAAATACGAAAATTGTTCCTTATTCTAGAACAATAATGTGTGAAAATTATGTTAGACACTCCTGTTTATCCGAAAAGAACCATAACCGACGGTGGCTGCAGAAGATATATACATGCTGAAATTGACCAGAAGATGGGAGGCTAAATATTCATAGAACCATTAATATAACCCAGCCATAGACTAAGGACGATGCATACAAATCGAGCCGGCTGCAAAACCAGATTCATATTGAATTGTTTTTATGCCAACACATCTATCTAAAACGGCATTAATTGGATTTGAGGTTATACACTTATTACTAAACAAGTGCTTTGTGGTATGTATTATTTCTTTAACCAATTTTTCATGCAGTTTGACTAAATGAGATTTTTTAAAATTAGTTTATTCAAATAAAACTGGTTGTATTTGGAAAATTTAGATTTAAACACATGCGCTTATGATTCTTGCCCATGTGATTTTGGCAGATTTCTTTTGGTGTACATGCGTCGGCCTTCCTGGTTTGCGTGGAATGTCCAAGGAATCTTCAATCGTGATTTACAGGCTTAATAAATAAATAAAAATATAAATAAAAACTATTGAATATACCTGATTTTATTATAATTTAAAGTATTTTAGTAAGAGTTACTTTTTATGTGTTATTAGTATTTATTTTAGAATTCATCCTATTTAGTTTAATTATTGCCAATGCCTTGCTAGTTAATAAATAGTAATGGCTGTAACTGATGTCATGTGAAAGATAAGAAAAATTAGTTTATGTGGTATACCCTTTGGATACATTTATTTGGATATTTAGAATTTTTAGCTTATTTGGTTGTTCTTGGCATGTGAGTTTTTAATGCTGTACTATTTCAATTTTTTTTTATTCATATTAACTGAACAAGAATGGTTTGATAAGGTGATTCTGCTTCACGTTTGTCATATGATTAAGGGGAATATTGTTTGTGTTACTTCATTTGTTTTGTGATAATTGTTTTGTTTTGTGAGATTTACTAGACAGTATTCTGCGAATCTAGTACGTGGTTCTGTTTGTAGCTTCTCCTTTTATATTTATTTTGGATGTAGTATTTTAGTTTTAATTGTAACCGGGAAAGTAATGTAGTAGCCATTTTTATGAATTTACAAGGGTGTTTGCTGTAGAAGTGAGAAATGAGATAAGCCAGTCATTTTCATGGTAAATAATGAATTGCTTGGTGTGACGATTTGTGATGAATTTTTGTATATACATAAACGTAATTTGAATACAAGGGAACGAAATAGCGTGTCGTTAACTAGTCTATGAAGACGATATTTTTGTTTAAGGAAAGAGTGTCAACCAGGATAACCAGCATGACCGTGACACACCTCTGAGGATTGTAATATTGCACAGATGTAAATTTGGGTAATTGCAAATAATGGCGACTTTTATGAAAACAAATGAAAAATTCACGGAAAGTGATATAATTCCACTCTATTAATTACACAGAACACAAATTTACTAGGGAAATCAACACATCAGTACAAACCACAAACACGATAGTGGGGAGGGCTATGGAGGTCAGGAAATCTGTGCAGTAATACATTTGTAAAATATGTACGTTATCGCTATATTTTCTTTCGTAAATACGTTAAATGCAAAAAGACGTAACCAAGCAATACCTAACTTCACAATATGTAAATACAGGGCTACTGTTTGTCAACACGTGATACAGCATATCATTGTGTGGCAGTTCATAGAACATTTGTAAGTTACACATTGTGAAATAAGGTTTAATTTGGTTGGGTATGCTACATATCAAATAGCTACACACGCAGAAATATCTAAACCCTTGACAACATACTACAAAATGCAAAACCCTGTCATATACATATACCACACATAATAAAACTTGCAGAAACCATAATAAGTAAGCTCTTGTAGGTTCATCCACCTCTGTGTTTCACCTACCGTGAAGTTAGGTTTAATTTGGTAAGGTCTGCTACATTTTACATGACTGGTGGCAAAATTACGTAAGCCCTTCAATTAACAAAATCATGCAATACTATGCAGTACAATTCACTACATTACATTTTGCATGCTAAAACTCCAAATTATATTACGTTACCCATTGAATAGGCAATCGTACCTCATAGATGATTAAGCACAACACGTTAACGTTTATTCACTTTGTCGAAACTCCATACACACTAAAATTTCCGCACAATTATTATATTTTAACATTTCCCATGGACATAATGGCACAGAAACACTCGTATTTTTGCACAATAATTTCATTTAACACGTCAAACAGAATGAATTGCAATAAAACATGCGTAACAGCACTTGTACATCACACACCTCCACACAGTCAAATTTACATGTACATTGATTTGGCGCACATTCCCACCATACAATTGTGACTTCAACCAATTTTGATGCACATTTGTTTCCTCTCTCTGTGTATCTTTGGTCACCGAATGTATTGGAATGTATCATGGCGATACACGAAGCACCATCTGTAAACGTCTTTTTGTATGATCTACCATATGTATATTGGTTCTACTAATACGTTATGTGAATATAGATAAGGTAAGCCTCGAGTAATTCAACAGAATTACATGATGTTCCGAAACTGTTTGATTGCTCGGTTTTTTTACCTGTATAACCTTAACGGCTCGGCTTACATATACCCTGTGGATGACGTTTTATAAAATAAGGATTGGTTTCGTAAGATAATCTTGCATTTAATACATTTTAGTGACTGATAGAAAAATATTGGACATACATTTTACGTGTTTTACCGCATAAACACAGCAATTTTCATAGCCGCCCCATCACATTTCATGGTATATACTGCAAATTACGTGAAGCCCCACTGAAATTCGTATTAGGTGGGATTAGTAATAACCATATACAACATTTGCAGGTATTATTTTCCCAATTTTTGGAAAAGTCGCTATTCATTATAATTACTGTTTAGGGGAAAAAATGTACACACATTTTTGGTAAATGTGCTTAAAAATTGAAATGTAACTACAAAAAAAAAACCATATACAAAAATTTTAAGAAAAAAATTCTACAAAATGCAATAGACCTATTTATTCTGTGTTTCATTTATTGTTTCGAATTTGTGTGTATGTATATTTATATATTACAAACACACACACAGGATATCTTACCTAACACTGCGACCTGCAACAATACCGAGACGGAACCAAATATTGCCAAACTGTTTGCCAAGGACTGTTTCCAAGTAAGGGCGTCACATACTGAGAGGATACACTCCTGTAAAGTATGAAAGTACCCCTTTCAACACAAAGTTATATTTATTTAAATGGAACATACATAGTTTCCCTGCCGCATTATAAACTAGAAGTGGTTGCAGGTTCCTATACCCAATGCTTACTGAGATATAACTGATGTAAGTATAGGTAGACTGTGTCACCACTGTGACGCACATGAACGCGGCACATGCAGCTACTACGGCCACCAAAGAAACAGACCCCAGTCGTGAACCATGAGGGACACATAAGGTACATTCGTAGGTGTGGTCGTGTGCAAAATAAGATGTACCAACAATGGTATTATACAGTGTGAAATACCGAAATGCTAACACATATACGCAGGTTTGCGCACATTGTATCGATGGTATTGTACAGCAAACTGAATAACCAATACATACTTATGTACATAACAGAATACACATTGTATATTACTTTTCACAGGAGTGTACCCACGTAAGGGACTCGCATATTGAGAGGATCATCTCACTCCAGTAAACTATCCACGTACCCCTTTCAACACATTGTGGTATGTTTTTCAATGGAACAGGTATGTTTTACTTGCCCTATGAGAAACAAGGCGCAAGATTACGGATAACAGAATTGTTTGCACATTTATATCTACAGTACGTCTGAGATAGGAATGGTGGTAGTGGGTATACAGTGTGTAATGTGTGCATCAGCTGCACAGATATTTGTCGGTCAGACACACAGCACAGCGCAGCGCTCAAGGTTGTTGGTTGTTCCTGCATTATCTAATATCTGTGCTAGTACTGTACAGCTAACAGTTAGCAGGTGCAGTAATACACAAAAACTGGTCATGCTCTTGCTGTACGGTGAGTGTCATTGAAATGCAGTAATAACGGTGGCAATGTTCACGGAACGATACCCTAATCAACGGCATCCATCACCTCGTACAATCGCCAACAGCTGCAGTGCTCTAATAGCATCAGGAAGCTGGAACCCACAAAGGTGTCAGTGTACAACGACTGCAACTAATGGACACAAAGTCTGTGTTCTGGCCGCTGTAGCGCACAACCCACATGAGAGTACACGGCAGATTGCATGTGGTGCAGGAATGTTGCGCCAGCATTGGCCGCATCATTGTACGCTGTCGTACATTTCATCCATACCACTTATCACTATTAAGAGCTGCACTGCATGATTTTGACAACCATGTTGCATTCAGTTGCTTTGCACTTCAGCAACTGCAGGACAATAATTCATTCCTGAGGACTATTTTGTTTATGGATGAAGCAACGTTCACGAATCATGGACACGTGAATTTACGGAATATGCACTACTGGAACTCTGAAAACCCATACTGGCTGCGTACGATTGACCATCGACGACAGTAGCATGTGAACGTTTGGTGTGGTATCGTGGACAATTGTATCATGGGCCCCTATTTCCTTCTGGGAACATTAAACGGAGCACAATATGCATCGCTTCTCCATGACAGTCTACCAGGTCTGCTCGAGGACGTGGGACTGGATACCCGTCTCAATGTGGTTCTAGCAAGTTGGTTGCCCTGCCCACTTCGCACGTGTGAGCAGAGAGGTACTGAATGCCACGTTTCCAAAACTGTGGATAGGGTGCGGTGGTCGTGTGGCATGGCCAGCTCGCTCCCCCGACTTAACGCCCTTAGATATTTTTCTTTGGGGCGTATTGAAAGACTTGAGTGTATCACACAGCCCCAACAACCATGGAAGATATGCAACAGCGTATTTCTGCGGCTTGTCGCACACTGTTTGGGGAACCACTGTGGTCTGTGCAACACTCTCTTGTTGAACGTCTCCACAAGTGCATAGAGGTAAACGGTGGTCATTTTGAACATGATTCACCGGAGTTCCAGTGGTGATCCCTTTAGAATGGTTAACACATGACTTTTTGTACCAAGGGCTTTGAAGGTTGAATTAGGTGTGAAATGAACGGTACAAAACAATGTGTATTCTGTTATGTACATCATTATGTATTGGTCAATACAATGTGCGCGAACATGCGTATTTGTGTTAGCATTTCAGTGTTTCACATGGTATAATACTATAATACCATTGTAGGTACAATGGAAGATGGTCGCCGCATTAGGGTTTGTGTTGCTCCACATTAAATAGGTTTTTTTTACATGTAATTAGGTTCAAGTAGTAAGTTTAAATATACGTTGGGTAATCTGTAGTATGTAATGAGTTAGCTTAGCGACTTAAGTGATAATTTGTCATAATGATAAGAGTAGTGCACTTTGTGTATTGTGCGAGGTTAGCGTATAAGTAAGGTAAATTATTTGTATAGTAATGATAACAAAAAAAACTGCACAGGGTTAATAAAAAAAATGGTAGGGAGGTGCAAGTGCAGAGGATGTGGGAAGGTGTGGAGGAGGGATGACAGTAGGGTAAAGTGCGGTGGCTGGTATCATGCCGATTGTGTAGGGATTAGAGAGGAGGAACTGGGCTCACTATGGCAGCATGAGTGGAGGTGTGAGGAATGTGTCAGGGAAAGGAAATAGTGGCGGTGGCAGAAAACAAACTAACAGTAGAAAAGGAAACTCAAATAGGTGGGGAATGTGGAAACTGAATTTGATAAATGCTGATGAGGGAACCTTTTAGAGGACGTGCCAGTGACAAGAATGGAAATGGCTAAGGAGGAGATTTGGAAAGAGGAGATGGTAGAATTGAGGAGCAGGAAAGAGAGGGAAATGACGCACAGGATTGAGAGGGTCGAGGAAAAGGTCAGGAATGAGATGGATAAGTGTAGCTTAGCAATAAGGGTAGATAAGTTAGAGGAAGAGTTGGAAGGCATGAAGGATGAGTTAGGCAAAATGCAAGCTTGTCTGCAGGAGGAGAAGAGAGGCAGAGACTGAGGAGGATAGAGGAGCTGGAGACACTAGAAAGGGAAAAGGCAGTAGGTGACACTAGGAAGCAAATAAAGATAGAGGAGCGGGAAATAGTAGCAAGGGATAAGGCGACAGTAGATAGCAGGAAGCAAACAAGGATAGATGAGCGGGAAACAGTATGTAGGGAACAGGCAGTAGTGGAAGGCAGGAAGCAGTATGTTGAGACTTGTAGGAGAAGGATTAGCAAAGACCAGCAAATAGGAAAAAATGGACAGTTCAGAGGGCTGGTCAAAGGGAAGGAAACAGGGTGGTGCAGGAGGAGGCTGCTGGCAGGGATCAGGGAAGAGGTGAAGTAGACAACGGGAGGCAGGTGGGTGGAAGGGACACAAAGCAGGAAAGGGTTGTAGGAAATGAACCAGAGGTGGTTTTCCTAGGCAGCTCAATCGTAAAGGGGGTGGAGTTGTGGGAAATCAGGAAAGGGAATACATATAAGGCAGCGTTTGGTGGTGCAAAAATCAAGGGTTTGTAGGAAAGAGTTAATAGTATTAGAGGTAGCAGGTTGGCAAAGGTGGGTTTAATTCATGTGGGGGGAAATTACCTGGCTCGAAAGGAGGTGGGGCAAGATATAGAGAGGGACCTCAGGGTGTTACTAACTAAAGTACAGGAGAAGTTCCCAATAGCTAGAACCGTAGTTAGTGGCATGCTGGTTAGAAAGAGAATAACTTACAGGAAGGCAGTGGCAGCGAGAGTATGTAGGGATTTGGGGACTACATTTATAGATAGTAGGAAATGGGTAGGCTGGGAAAGTGTAGGAAGGGACCTGGTACACCTGACAGAGCAGGGAAAGAGGATCCTAGGGGATGTGCTAGGTAGGGAAGCAGCTGGCTATATGGAGAGGGTCAGGACAAGGTAACAGAAGTAGAGCAAAACGGAGAGATAAACACTGATGAGGCCACATGGGCGGAGAAAGGAGGTAAGCAAAGTAGGAGGGTGATGCAGCAAGTTAGCATAAAGTTAATAGTGGTGACTGTATGAGTGTGCACAGCAAGTTGGAGTGCTTCTGGGGTAAGGTTGAAGCATATGGGGCGGATATAGTGGTAGTTGGGGAGACTTGAATGAATGAGGAAGTGCTTGACATTGAATGTAGGCAGGATAAGTTCACCATGTTCAGAAGAGACAGAGTTGGGCGAGGAGGAGGAATAATGGTGTGTGTGTAAGGGAGGGGCTGAAAGGGTCAGTAGAATGGATTAGTGAAGATGTTGAGGTGATGGAAATTAAATTAAGTGGGGTTAGTAGTAGGAGAATTACTTTGCTGACAGCGTATAGGCCACCAGGACAGGGATGGCAGGCAATTGAGACGATCAAGGAAAGGGTTGATAGACTAAAGGACAGGCAGTGGGTTGTTGTAGCAGGGGATCTGATTATGCCAGGTGTGAGATGGCTAGAGGGTGTAGAAGGGATGGGCAGCATGATTCAGAGAACGGCAGCGCAGTTAGTCAACAGAGGCTTTGTTCAGGTAGTAGAAACACCTACGAGGTGGAATGAAGAGGGTGTTGAATCAGTGCTGGATGTGGTGTTGGTCAGACCTGGGAATGCTGTAGTTGGTGCAATAGTATTGGATGGCGTAAGCGATCATGATATTCCTGGTGTGGAAATTGGACTAGGCAGGATAAGGGAAGAGTAAACTGCAGATAGGTTGGTGTGGCAGCGTGGGATAGGTGACAAGAAGGGGGCAGAAGTCTTCCTGAGAGATAGGTTTGAATAGTGGTCTATGTTGGAAAGTGTGGAAAGATTATGGGAAGAATCAAGAAAAATAATAGAGGTTATGTTGGAGAAATTTGTGCCAAAGAAAACATTACGGTCTGAGGGAGATCCACCATATTATAAACAGGAGATTCAAAAAATGAAAAAGTATGGAAAATTACATGCCAAGTGGAGAAATGAAGGGATGACAAGAGTTAAGGAATTGATGAATCAAATGGGAAGGGAGCTTGGAAGGATGATCAAACAGACGAAGAAAATATTTTTAAGGAAAATGGTAGAAGAAAAAGGAAAGGAATGGGGGAAATTGTTTAGGTATGTTAAGAAGGTAAAGGGAGGAGAGGAAGTGGTCCCTCTGCTGAAAGGTAGGGATGGCAGGATGGCGTCAAATGACCAAGAAAAATTAGAGATGCTGCAAGGCCAGTACTTGTCAGTGTTTGAGGCAAAGGAGGATTGGAATAGGGAGGCTAATAGGGATTGGGGATATTTAGAAAGTTTAAGATGAGGGAGTGGGAGATAGCAATGGTAATTAGGGGGTTGAAGAGCAGTAAGACAGTGGGACCAGACAGGATAGGGAACACAGCACTTAAGTTTGGTGGGAGAGAGTTAGTGAAATATTTGGAGGTATTGGTTAGCAAGTCCTTAGGAGAGGGTAAGTTGCCACATGGTTGGAAGGATGCGTTGGTGGTCCCAATACACAAGCAGGGGGAGGATAGTGGAAGGCCTGGCAGCTACAGACCAGTGAGTCTCACATCTAGCACAGGAAAGGTAATGGAGAGGCTGGTGATTCACTATGTGGTGAATGTTATGAACAAGAGGAATTGGTTGGAAGAGTCACAACATGGTTTCAGAAAAGAATATTCAAGTGAGATGCAGTTGGCTGGGCTGTTAGAGGATCTGGTGCAGGCAGTTGATGAGGGGAAGCAGGTGGATGCCTGCTTCATAGACTTTGAGAAGGCATTTGATAAGGTGCCCCATGGGACTTTGATGAAGAAAGTGGATGAACTGATACCGGACAAGTGGGTAGTGGAATGGATTGGGTACTTCTCAGGGGGCGAAGACAGAGGGTGAAAGTGAGGGAGGCAATATCGGAGGAAGGAGAGGTTACGTCAGAGGTGCTGCAGGAAAGCATGTTGGGCCCTTTGTTGTTTATTGTAATGGTAAATGACATAGGTTTGGTGATTAGGGGGAAAATAAGATTGTTTGTAGATGATTGCGTATTGTATGCATTGGTAGAGGGGGTGAAAACTTGCATGCAGTCATTGACAGGATATGGTTGTAAACCATGGAGAATAAAATTAAGATAAATGTAAGAAAAACTAAGGTAGTGAGGTTTACAAGGAAGAAGGTGATAAGCATGGACATGTACAGATGTGAGGAGCAAGAGATAGAAGAAGCAGCAGAATTTAAATATCTAGGGATCGTATTGCAGGGAAACCTCAGATGGAAAAAACAGGTAGAGAGGGTGGTTGCAAAGGGAAGAAGGGCCTTGGGTATGTTGGGAAGGGTGCTGAAGGGAGTCAGCAGTGAGGTGAAGGAGAAGGTATATGGCACAATGGTACAGCCAATGTTAGAATATGTGGCAGCATTATGGTACCCATACGTGGAGGTGGAGGTGCAAGAGCTAGAGAATGTGCAAAGAAGGGCAGCAAGTTGGGGGAAGGGTAGGTGGAGATGACAGGGGCAGGATGGTGAGGATGAAGGGAACTATAGGCCATCAGTGATGATGAAAGAAATGGAGTGGAGCTCGTTGAAGAACAGGAGGAAAGTTGAAAGGCTGTTCTGGATGTACATGGTGGGGAGAATGGAGAGGGAGAGTGGGGAAGTTTACACTGCCAGCTAAGTAAAGGGGTGTTTATAGGAGGAGGAAACAACAGTGAGAAGCTTCAGAGGGTGTGGAGGAGAACGGAACAGAGTAGGCAGTCTTTGCTTGTGAGGGAGTGGAATGTGTCGAGGGAGGAATCTGTATCTGTGAGGGGGGTTGGGAAGTAAAGGAAGGGCATGGAAGAGTATTTTGGTCAGATAGGGGAGAGGTGATAGAGCTTGCCACCGGGCGGTAGCCTAATTGCTCATGTAGGTTATTATTAATACATGTGATTGTGGACACGACCAGAACTACGAATGTCCTTTGTGTCTCTCATGGTTCACGACAAGCATCTCTTTATTTGGTGGTTGTTGTAGCTGCAGGTGATGCATTCATGTGCAGCGTCAGTGGTGGCGCTGTCTACCGATACTTACGTTGGTTATATCTCGGCAATCATTGGGTTTAGGAACCTGCAACCACTTCAGTTATTTATAATCTTGGACCTAGTTTAAATACAGCAGGGAAAGCGCACTACAGACTTATTTTTTAATTATGGTGTTTTATTATAGTTTAAAGATTCTCAGTAGTTAAATTATTCAGATTCATGCACATGCCCTTGCAAGGACAAGTGAGACTATGACTCTATGTACGCAATGAGGGAGGGAAGCCTGTTTTCTGAAATTTACAGCTTGTATTACTTACATCTCGAATGCCTTTTATGTTAAATTATGGTTTTCTGGTTGAGTGATGTCATGTTCCACATGAAACTAATGGGTTTATAGGTTCCGATGAAATATGTTGAAACTCAAGGTTACGTCTTATTTTACTCAGACATGTCACTCTTTTTTAAAGTCTTGTAAACTGTCCGGCCGGGTTTTACAGAAATGAAGAGAGAATTCCTCTTCCCCAATAAAATTGAACGACAGCAAAGTTTTACTTTTTGTGGGCTAACGAACTTCCTGCAAAAAATGCCAGTTTTTGGGAGAATATTACATATTATTTTGCTGTATTTCATGTTACGTATTATCATTACTGTGGCCAAGTTTTGAAATGTAATTTACAATTTTATACACTCGTGTGTTTTTAAATTACTGTGCGTGTGTGTGTGTTTATATATATATATAACCTTGTAAATTTATTGCTGATAAACAGTGTCTCATAATTCCCCAAGAAATGGGGTAAATAGGATACAGCATGGGGAAATTTTGAGACACAGCTGTGACAGCCAAACTAATGGAATTAGCACAAATGTGAGGCAATACTGAGACAGATCATACCTTTTTACATCTTCTTACAATATCTTCTCTGTGGTAACAGTCATAATTTGACAAACATACATAGAAGCAGTGCAGTTACATTTGTCATAGTAAATATACAAAGTTTCAAAGATCTAAAATTTAAACTAAAATTTATTCAGTGAAGTCATATTTAGTCACAAAATTTTATTTAACTTGTATACAACCACTTCGCAAATTAAACCATTTTTTACACTCCTAATATTTTTGTGCAGAGGACAATAACACAAGATAGACTTTACATTGAAAGTCTACAGAATGTGTATTGAAAATTATTTTTCACTTCAAATTAAGTGAAAAGTATACAGCTACCACTGTAACGGACAACACTTAAATGTAAACCATGTAACCTAGGCGTACAGCTAAATACAATGTTTGATACAGTGTTATTCTCTGTCTCATGTAACTTGACAAGATTTTGACAGTTCGACGAAAGTAGGGCCAATGTTAACTTTTTGTTTATGTATCCTTTTGCCATCAGCTGGTGCGTTAAGTGGAGGCTGTATATTTTATCAACATGCTGTCAGCTAATCCACTTGCCATTGTACTGTAACGCTAAACAAATTTTAAGGTATTTTAGACTGACATCTGTCTAAAAAAAATTTGTAGGTTATAAAAGTAAAAATATAAAACTGTGCAAAAAATTAAATGTTTGCTAACTTTTTTAATTTGTCCAACACAGTGAATTTGCATTAACATTTGTGAGACGGTAGTTGTACGTCATAGCTAATATAACTGGAACTAAAATTCGCCAACAACTCACAAACGACTATTGCAAAGCAGTAATTCTGCAATTACTGATACTAAACAGTTTGAGTTGGAAATATGTGGCTTTGAATAACTTAGGAATTGCTTCAAAACTATTCACACATGCCCCACTTTCTTAGTTTTATTAATACAACTAGCAAACCGGCCCGGCTTCGCCTGGTAACAATTTGGTTTTTACAGCGATACTTAGAGCTACAATTCTGTAGTACATTAATTTGTTGTATCTCTTTATGGTTTACTTAGCGCAAGCCATATAAGCGCCCTAACAGTGGTTTTTTACAACTTTATTACAAACAGTTTGACATTTTTCTACTCACCTTACATTAAATATGAATGTATTATACACCAAAACCTTCCTCAAGAAATTCTCTAAATGATGTTGAAAACCGCATCAAAATCCATGAATTAGTTTAGAAGTACTAAGCGAATACACAGACAAACGTGAATAAGTGACTTTGTTTTATACTATTTAGAGAGATAGTAACAAGGAAACAATGAAATGGGTTTGCGGAAGAACATCATGGCATTGAATGGACGTAGACAAACAATTACCGGCCCAATAGAAATTACTAGTAGTCAAAATTGCTGTACACGAAATATGTTACTTTAAAAATTATGCAGAACTCGCGGAAAAATAAAACTATTGGTATCTGTTCATGAATTTGTTATTTTACACACGGCGAGCTTTTTTTTTGTGGCTGGTAATGCTTTAGGAAAGAGTGAACAGATGGCGCGCATGGCATGGCAGGGCGAGTTGTGAGCTAAGAGCGTTACTCAACAGATAGCTGCATGTTGGCCCGCCTCTTGATCCCGTCTTTTTAAAAGTTGACTTTCCTTCTATTACTAACTCGAAACGACACAAATTTAAAATTTATTAAATCAAATTATTAGAAAAAATAATTTAACAATACCATGCAATATTTCTGTATGCTTTTGGAATTAATGTCAAGAACGTATGGAAAGCATGGATGGAGAGTGGGAATACGACGTGAAAAAGGTTTTGAAATTGCGTTTCATTTGGATACGTATAGTTTTATTGTGCATTTCATTTTGAACACCTATACATTACTACTTTATCACTAACAATCGCTGTTTTGTGACCACACAAAATAAAATGTACCAATTCATCTGGGAACTCGTTCTTATCGCGTATTTTCTGCTTGTCTGATGTGCATCAGCAGTGCACTCAGAATAGCCAACGTAATATTAACTTTTGTTCGTTCGTGCATCAGTTGATACAGGAATTTGTAAATGGCACTTTTGTTTGTTTCGTATACGTCAAGTTGCCATTCACTGACTGTCATAATCTTGCCAAGTTATATGAGACGGATAATAGCAAAGTCTGCCTGTGTAGGCTACACACAATGTGAAGTGAAAAAATATTTTTCCTCCCTAGGTCTTGGAGGCCTAGGCATAGGTTGGGCATAACAATTTCAATAAATATGCAATATGTTTGGAGACCTAAAATAAAACAGTTATGTTCACTAAAAAAATTACATTTCAAAAACATTAATACTTTTTCTAAATATATATCTGCACCTGTTTCCAACCGTTACAATATCTGGTATTGGAAGTTTACCAATTATGTCACATTTATCCACAACAGAAACATTTGATTCATTTAGCATCAAAGTATTCTTTTTTCCCTCAACAGTATGAAGTGACATCACTTCAATTTCATCACCACCCAAGAGTTTCTGAATAGCAGACACATATCTGAATTTTACATTTCCTCTTCGCCCACCTTTAAAGGACGCAAGTATGAAATCCCCACTAGCAAGGTTATCATCAACCTCTAATATTTCATAAATTTCTTTTTCCATAGGCATAGGCCTACACAGTGAATCAGTCATGCTACTATCATCACTTTCAGAATGTACGGGTGAAATAATTTCATTGCTACTGCTTAATGTATCATACTTTGTGTGTTTCCCCTTCTTAATTTTGCTGTCTGTTTCCTTCTTTTTTGATGTTACTTTGTCTGTGTCTGTGATAGCTTTCAAATATTTTTCTGATTTAATAACAGCAGCATTACGATCAAATTTTCGGCGTTGAGCTTTTGGTGGACTGGTTGTTTTCAGTTTTGATAACATCAGGTCTTCAAATGACCATTTTCTTGCAATATTTAAACCACAGCAACTGACTTCATTACTTGTTGATGGGGTGTTGAACTTTTCACTAGAATGATTTAAATGTGATGAACCTTACTGGACTTCATTGCTACTTGTAGACTCTGTGTGAGGATCAGGAGATAAAGCCAAAGCGTCATCAGGAGGCTGAACGCTCTTTTCACGTACATTGCAACTAGGCACTGTGGCCTGGTTTGGTGTAGAAGGTGGTGCAAGATCCATTGGCAAACCAACATTATACCTCAATAATTTTTCTGGATTCAGACGATTTAACTGGATACTTGAAACTGTCTGGTGGAAAGATACCAGTAGACTGGCAGGCCATCTTCCCACCCACTGCAAAGGAGGTTAGTAAACTTGCACTTGGTAAGAGCCCTATTATTTTCATATTGCCACTTGAGTATCTTTTCATTCCATTGCAGTTTTAATGGTGAAAAACATTTGTCTAGAGGCTGTAAAAGATGGGGTGGTAGTTTCAAAATTGTTATTCGATTGTGCACTGCTAATTCAATAGTTTCTTTTAAAAGATGTGCCAAGTGACCATCTAAAATTAACAAAAGTGGTCTCTCTGTCACTGTTTTTACAAAATTCTCCATAGAGCTTAGAAACATGGGAGCGGTCATATAGCCCTTAGGTGAGGTTGCATAAAGCGTTCCTGGGATATCTTGTGTGCCTCGCCAAGTGCTTCACAAATATGCAGCTTCATAAATTATCAGGGGTGGTAGTTTTCTTCTAGTGGCTGAACAACATGCGAGAATATATGTATTTACCTTCCCATGTGTTTTTTGGGCTTTACGAGCAACTCCAGGAACTCTGTTGGGATCATTGCAAAAATGTGTCTTGTCCAGGTTCCAAATATGAAATGGTTTATTACGCAATCGTAATTCATTAATAGTTTTGCCCAAAAGTTTGTAAAAAGGATAAATTATCTATGGATCACTAGTAGCTGAGCACCGAACTTTATCAACGGCTTCATGTTTCCTTAAATTGAGTGAGTTTCGAGGACAAAACCCACGAAACCATTTATCCCTAGGTGTATTGCCTTTAAAAGGTTTACACAGGTTATGCTCTGAAATATAATCTTAAACAGTTTGTACCACTTCTTTTTTATTGAGGGCAAATCCCCATTTGGCCATAAACTCTAAATATTTAACAAGTTCTACTTCTTGCTGCCTGCTCAAAACTGTCTTTCTACCCCTTCTGCCAATATGTTTTTAGAGAATTCTTCTACAAAGATGGATTTATAAATGCCATACTGTCTTGGACTTATATNGCTACAGACCGTAGTGTATTTCCCTATTTAACTTCTGTTACAGCTTTCTGAACTGTCTCCTTAGAATACTTCAGACGGGGCTTCTAATAATTTTGCACCATATTTTTCCTGCAACATTTCCAAACCACCATAGGCCCTATGAAATAGATTATGCTGCCATTAATAAAAGTAACCTTACATAAAACAAGGTTCGGCCTATGCCACAGTTTGGTAATAGAACAGATTTTATGTAGGCCTGGCTAAAAATAACTATAGGCCTACTTAGGCTCTATGTACTGCTCATCCCTCTAAACATTCTAGTACTGTACCTATCATACGTCTAGCCTTAATAACACCTACATCTTTGTTCAGGCCAGCTCAAAATAAATTGTGCTTTACACAGGGAAAATGTTTAGCCTAGAAACTAGCTTTGACTTTCAACTTCAAGTTACAACCTAGGCCTATTTATTTTTCAGTCCAAAAATGAAACTAAAACAATCATAAGGCGTGAACAAGCATTCGATCTTGGGCTAATAAAACAACAGACCCTCACAGTACTGGCCTAAAGTATTTAAAGAAACTCAATTTAGGCCTACATATCTTCACGTAACGAAATGTCATAAAATTACCTTCCAAAAAGTAAAACTTATCAATTTCAAAATGAAAACATATTAACAACTGTCTCATTTTTACCTCCTGCTGCCGTCTCAAAATTTCCCACATTAGTATCTCATATTTCCCCATTTTTAATTTTTTAAATATTAGTTTATAAAATAGAAATACACTATTTCTAAAAATATCGTAGAAATCTTTAGGCTTTTTCCCATCTAGTAAAATTAATACCATAAGTCATATTGCTTTACTGTACCAGTAAACTTAAGAAAACAAGATGCCTATTATTGGGGTAAAATTGTAACCACAGAAATTTTTAAGGGAAATGGGCAAAGTTATGCAGCGTGCAATATTTGATGGCAGAGTGCACAAGCTGTTGACTTTTGGCTGTCTGATGTTTTTACCGGTTGGTTCTTCACATCATGGATGTGGCCCTCCAAACTCACTTTACTTGCAACCCAGGAATCATAGTTTTCTATGGCTACATAATATTTATGTAGGTAGCGAAAGAGTAGGAACTAAAAAAATAATCTTGCAAAATTGTATCTGTATTACTAATCATACTGAAATATAATTGCATAGGCTCATTGTTAGATTCCCAGTACCTACTATGAAAAGTGATACTTGGGAGGGTTGTGAATATCAGGTAAACTATGGGGTGAAATGGTAAAAACCTAAATATCATTACGAATGCAGACAAGCACAACAAAAGTTGGCTATGCCCACAACTGTAGAAAAGTGAACTCACTCTAATCCGTGCTGCTCTGCGTCCTAGAGCACTGGCAAAACGAGCTTGGAGGGTCACACCAATATACTTGATTAATATGTATTTACCATGAACCTTGGAAATTGGTGCTGTCTTCCACAATCACTTTGCTCGTATTTCAGGAAGCAGTGTAGCACAAATTTCAATGGAATCACTTCTATAGAGCTAGTTGATAGTAATTACCAAAAATTCCAACCTCGAACAAAAAATAAAAATGTGCAACTATAACTAAATTTGGCAACAAAAACACTAAAAGTGCTCACCTTGCGACAGAAAGAAGCACAATTTATGTATATGTACAGAAGTGTGGCATATTTGACTTAGGTAATACTTGTTGTGTTTGCAAAATTTTTTTTTAAACCATCTTAAGTCAACTTACAAATAAAGGTACCAGACAAATGACTTTCAATGCACCTCCTTTGTTGAAAAGAATTCTTAACATTATGCTGCATCTTATTGTATTTCTTATGTCCTTATCTGACTGTTGCCATGAAAATTTGCTGTCCGCTCCCAGTACAGTGACTTCGGCAAATTGGTTGTAACTCCAAATAAATTTGTACATAACCAGGAAACATGCTCAGATCTGGTGATCAACTTCTGAGACACTCATTGCGCACCATCCAGCGGAAAGAACACACACACATTAAACGCTGTGTACCACACTTTCAACTAACAAAATGGTGGTATTAATGTGTGTGTTCACTTCTCCCTTTGTTTACGATAGTTTGCCATCCTAACTAATATTATCTTTCTTTCTTTCACGTCGCAATGGAGCAATGGATCGACCTGATTTTTTATTAAAAAAATTTGGTAAAAATAGCGCTTGGGGTACAATTCTGCGTCAAATGTAAGTTGTTAGTGTGGGACAACGTCGCAACAGAGCAACGTGATTTTTTTGCACAGTGATAGTTGGAGGGCCAGGAAGTTACATAGGCTACTTTGTATCCCGAGAAAATATCTCATTCTCTTGGGGATATTCTTATTGGAAAATGAAAAAGTACACAAACGGAATAACAATGCAACCGAGCAACAGATCAACGTAATTTCTTGCACAGAAATAGTTGGAGGGCTGAAAGGTGATATTGGCTACTTTTTATCGCGAGAAAATATCTGAAAAAATTTTCAAACGATAATAGTGAATCAAGCTGAAAAAAGTTTGCAGTCAACGTGCACCCTTGCAATATACTGTCTAAACTGTTAAAGATGGAACAATATCATGTAGTAAAGAATTGTGTAGAATAAATAAACCTATAAAAACTAAGCTGTAGCATACATATATATATATATATATCAGAGCAATACTAATTAGTGTTTTTACCATTTAATTAACATAGACGTTGAGTTTTACAATATGTATAGAGTATAGAAGATTAACACTAAGTAAAATTGAACTTTATTTAAAAAAAAAAACCTTAAAGAATAATTCTGTAGTCCACGTGAGCGGAGCCGCGGGCACAGTTGGCACAGTAATAATTCTGAAATTTGTTCATTAAGAAAACTAATTACTCTCGTAGATGTTATAATTAATATCCTCTTCAAGAGTTTTTATTACAGTTTACTGTTTCATTATTACACTTTGTGACCAGGGCATACACACAAATGTTTTTACATGGATTATTTACAAGATATTAAACATTCAAAATTATTTTATTTTCAGTCTTCAATAAAATATTTCTGTAGCTTATCAAAATAACAGGACATATCATTCGAATCTTAAAGTTTCTCAAATTCATTATTTCTTTAGTAAATTATTGGTTATCTAATATTGATAAAAATTAATTTATAAACAGTATATATCAAAAAAATCAATCAGATTTCACAAGTCAATAACTTTTACATGCTTGCTCTTAAAATCTTCTAGTTAATTAAAAAGTATGTATAAGAATACAAAGTTTTAATTTACCTTTTCACAAATGTTAAATGTGCCCTCCACCGGACGCACGGCATACGCCTAAACGGTAGTCAAACTTGTCCCATACTTGTCCGAGGATGTCAGGTGTTAACCGCAGTCACTGCTGTTGCCATGCGGCGTCGCAGTTCACAGACGGTTGTTGGAAGGGGAGGCACGGAGACGGGAGTCTTTCACAAACCCTCACTAGGAAAATCACATGTGTGAGATCAGCCAACCTTGGAGGCCAGTGGTGTAATCCGTAAGGCCCTTACAGCCAATCAATCATTCTGGAAGCTCATTGTTGAGAAATTCTCTGACGTGTAGATGCCACTACGGTGGTGTTCCGTCCTGTTGAAAAAATGAAATTATGAGCATGTTCTCGTAATTGTGGAAATAGCCAGATCTTCAACATATCCTGATTTGACATTCCCGTAACTGTCTTTTCCACAAAAAGGATCAGACTGTACACTTACTCTTGAGAAACAGAGCAAAACACATTCAACTTTGGAGAGTTTATCTCATGCTCGACTCTGGTAGCTGTCCGCTGTGTTCCTCATATTTGTACATCGTGGTGGTGCACTTTTCCACTTAAATGGAATGTGGCCTTATCGCTGAACACCAAACGTGAACAAGAATTTTCATTGCCCATCTCCATGCCCAGAAAGAATTCACAAAACTCAAAGATGTTGTTTCACCATCTTGAAGAGCTTGTAGCACTTGAATCTGATATGGTTTGAAAAAAAAATTGTTGCTGCAAAATACACCAGACAGCTAAATGGGAGATAGCCAGCTCTCGCCTGCCACAATGAGTGGACTTATATGTACTCAGTACAAAATTATACTGGATGCGCTCTACGCCCTGTTCAGGCACATGGGGGCGACTTGTGGACTTCCCCTTGTGTAAACAACTGGTATCTTGAAACTGCTTGTGCCACCATCGGATACTCTGCGTAGTGGTAGGTGCAGTGCGATACTGTCTACGATAATCACGCTGCACAGTTATAACCTAACTCTCACTTGTTGAAATGGAGATCTCAAACGCTTTTCGTTTGCTGTGTTATCGCCATCCAGCTGTAGCGTCACCAGGGCGACACCTACCGGCAACCAAGTGAACCAGCAACGTGCCAAGGGAAGTTTAACGTTTCAATGTGTATTTTACAATTTTCCGAGAGGCCCTATCTTCACTCATGTAAAAGTTATAGCCTTGTGAAATTGGATGGCTCTTTTAGTTACGTGCTGTATTGTGGCATGTTTTCACTGAATGCAAGAATAATCTGTGTCGCATAGCTAAAAACATGTTACAATTCTAACTGCACACACTCGTTTTTAATTTAGCTCAAATTAAATTAATATTTTAGAATTAACTGATTTGCTGCTGTGTAATGGTATATTGAACAGTGTTACAATAGAAAATTTATAAAACATGAAATTTGTATTAACGTTGTAATGAAATCACACACTACATCAGTAAATTATAAAAAAATAACCTTGAATCATTCTGAACAAACATAATACCAATATATCTCGTATCAACTACAAAATATAGCAATTATCTGTTTACTCATTGTATTCTTTATTTCATCAGTTCAAGCTCTGAAATTGTGTATTGTATGGGGTGAATAGAAACCGTTTTAAACTTTTTGTGTGTGTGTGCAAAAACAATTACCATCAGAGATTTATTGTACCAACAAGAAGCTACTGATAACTAATGAGCCTACTTTACTCTGCATGGGTGCAAATAAATCTTAGTGAAGTTCTTAAAAGCTTAGATGGTAGGTAGGAGTGACATCTCATTGGCAGCAATATCATTAGAGATGAAACCAGAAACATCTGAAACAGTACCAAGACAACTAACACTAAAATACACAAGTGAATTACCCAGGATGCGAATTCAGAAAAACTAGTAAAATTAAGCTAGCTTGCAATCAACTGCATCATGGAGGTAGGATTCAGAGCATCAATTTAGGATTTAATCGGTTTAATGCTTTGAATGATAGGGTTTACTGGTAATTATTAAGTTTAGGGGCTTTTCTGAAAAACACGAAAAAAATTCAAAATTACGATATATTTCTACTCTACTAATCACGTAGAACACGAATATACTAAGGGCATTAACGTTCCACTAATTTCGTAATATGTGCCCACCTAACCTAACAGAACCTAACCCCACAATGGGTGAATCATTATTTTACATTTTTAAACTAACCTAGGATTGTAGGGTTTTACACTAACCTAGGATAGTAGGGTTTTACACTAACCTAGGATAGTAGGGTTTTACACTAACCTAGGATGATTGAGTTTTACACTAAACTACGAATGTATGATTGTAGGGATTTAAAGGAACCGTAAAACACACCAAAATAAGGTAAATTGACTCACCTAGGTAGGGGGCTGGTANCTTTCTACCCCTTCTGCCAATATGTTTTTAGAGAATTCTTCTACAAAGATGGATTTATAAATGCCATACTGTCTTGGACTTATATGTACTCAGTACAAAATTATACTGGATGCGCTCTACGCCCTGTTCAGGCACATGGGGGCGACTTGTGGACTTCCCCTTGTTTAAACAACTGGTATCTTGAAACTGCTTGTGCCACCATCGGATACTCTGCGTAGTGGTAGGTGCAGTGCGATACTGNGTAAACAACTGGTATCTTGAAACTGCTTGTGCCACCATCGGATACTCTGCGTAGTGGTAGGTGCAGTGCGATACTGTCTACGATAATCACGCTGCACAGTTATAACCTAACTCTCACTTGTTGAAATGGAGATCTCAAACGCTTTTCGTTTGCTGTGTTATCGCCATCCAGCTGTAGCGTCACCAGGGCGACACCTACCGGCAACCAAGTGAACCAGCAACGTGCNTTGCTGTGTTATCGCCATCCAGCTGTAGCGTCACCAGGGCGACACCTACCGGCAACCAAGTGAACCAGCAACGTGCAACATGCGCCAAGGGAAGTTTAACGTTTCAATTTTCCGAGAGGCCCTATCTTCACTCATGTAAAAGTTATAGCCTTGTGAAATTGGATGGCTCTGTTAGTTACGTGCTGCATTGTGGCATGTTTTCACTGAATGCAAGAATGATCTGTGTCGCATAGCTAAAAACATGTTGCAATTCCAACTACACACACTCGTTTTTAATTTAGCTCAAATTAAATTAATATTTTAGAATTAACTGATTTGCTGCTGTGTAATGGTATATTGAACAGTGTTACAATAGAAAATTTATAAAACATGAAATTTGTATTAACGTTGTAATGAAATCACACACTACATCAGTAAATTATAACCTTGAATCATTCTGAACAAACATAATACCTATATATCTCGTATCAACTACAAAATATAGCAATTATCTGTTTACTCATTGTATTCTTTATTTCATCAGTTCAAGCTCTGAAATTGTGTATTGTATGGGGTGAATAGAAACAGTTTTGAACTTTTTGTGTGTGTGTGTGTGTGCAAAAACAATTAGCATCAGAGATTTATTGTACCAACAAGAAGCTACTGATAACTAATGAGCCTACTTTACTCTGCATGGGTGCAAATAAATCTTAGTGAAGTTCTTAAAAGCTTAGATGGTAGGTAGGAGTGACATCTCATTGGCAGCAATATCATTAGAGATGAAACCAGAAACATCTGAAACAGTACCAAGACAACTAACACTAAAATACACAAGTGAATTACCCAGGATGCGAATTCAGAAAAACTAGTAAAATTAAGCTAGCTTGCAATCAACTGCATCATGGAGGTAGGATTCAGAGCATCAATTTCGGATTTAATTGGTTAAATGCTTTGAATGATAGGGTTTACTGGTAATTATTAAGTTTAGGGGCTTCTGAAAAACACAAAAAAAATTCAAAATTACGATATATTTCCACTCTACTAATCACGTAGAACACGAATATACTAGGAGCATTAACATCCAACTAATTTCGTAATATGTGCCCACCTAACGTAACAGAACCTAACCCCACGATGGGTGAATCATTATTTTACATTTTTAAACTAACCTAATGTTGTAGGGTTTTACACTAAACTACGAATGTATGATTGTAGGGATTTAAAGGAACCGTAAAACACACCAAAATAAGGTAAATTGACTCACCTAGGTAAGGGGCTGGTATAATTCCTCTGACGTTAATAGACGTAAACAAACATATTTAGCAAGTTTTTTAAATATGTTCTACTTATTTTAACATTACGCCCTCTTGAATATGAACAAGGTGCGGAACCCATTAATGCAACTTTTGTTGGTCTAGGACGTTTCTTTCAGAAAGGTAAACAAACTGGCTATACTGCTCATTTTGCAATTTTGTTCAATTTTTTTAAATATGTTGTACTTATTTTAAAGCTACGCCCCTAGTATATTTGTGTTCTACGTGATTAGTAGAGTAGAAATATATCATAATTTAGAATTTTTTTTTAGTTTTTCAGAAAAGTCCTTAAATTTAATAATTACCTGTTTACTTGCCTGCAATATTTACACAGTCATTATTTTGTAAATAAGTGTCTGAGGCACTAAAACACATAAGTTTACATGGCCTACCATAATGCTACTTGTGTGAAAAATTGGTTGGAAATAAATTGATGGGTCTCCGAGATATGGCATTAAAACCATAATTTTTTTTTAACAGGGCTATCCTACAAAATTGCTTAAAACGAGGCTTTGTTCACGATGTTTGTAATATATAATATCAGCATAAAAAATTTGTTTTAAATTGTTATAGATATGCGAAACATATCAAAATATTTATATTGCTGCCATTTTTGAAATCATTGTCTGTCCCTGTTTAAATCATGTAACTTTACATGGTCTTCTGTAGGTGTGCAAATTTTGTGGAAATTAGTTGAATGATTCCGGAAATATGACAAAATGTTCAATTTACTTACCTGACACTACTTTGCAAAATATTCAGCAAAAGAGTATCTCTGCATGCATATTGGTTGATTGGTTCTCAAGATATGGCATAAAACCTCCATTGTTCATGTTTTATTTGTGAAGGGCAAAAAGTTGATATATTAGCATATATGATTATTTTCGTAGATACTATAGTTAAATTTAAATCTGTTACATGATTTTCATAGATATAGCACACAAAGCTAAAATATTTGTATATGTGCCATTGAGAACATTTGAGACTTACATTCTTAAAATATATAAATTAACCCTTTCAGTCTTGTATTATTTTATGTTTAAGAGTTTTGCAATCAAGTTATATTTTGGTTTGTACTGTACTCATACCGATCTAACACTTGCTTAATTCATGCAACCAATGATACATGTGCTTGGTAGTTAAAAGACTTGGGAAAAATAATTCGCAAACCAGAGCTGAATAAACATCCACAAATCTCATAACCCACAGGTGACGGTTATGTACAGCTTTGGTCATATGTTTCCTTCATCTGCAACATGTTCACTGTAGTGGACTCAGGGACTGAAAGGGTTAATATAGCCTACCACAGTACAACTTCTTCGCTTAATTCAAAAGAAATTGGTTAATTGTTGATACTGCATAAAAACCATATTATTTCATGTGGAGCTATCTTACAAAATGGCAGAGAAATGAGACTTTGCATAGACAATTTTGATGGAAATAACTGATACTGTCAGCATACAAAGTTAAGTTTAGATTTTTTTTTTTGCAGTTTTGTTGATAGAAAATTCTGAGCTAAAATGTTTATATGGTCACCATTGGTAATGTGTGAGTCTGACATTCTCAAAGTTTATCAGTTTACATGGCGTGTCATAGTGCTACTTGTTTGCCAAATTTGGTAGGAATCTGTAAATTGTTTCCCGAGAAATTACACAAAAACTTTATTAATTCATGTAACATACAAAATGGCGGACACAAATGGTTGTTGTTTTTAGGCTTATATGATGATTGTAACAGATACTGTCAGTGTTTAAAATGTGGTTGAAATTGGTCAAACGGTATTGTAGTTATACCAAATAAACTTACAATATTATTATAGCCACCATTTTGAAAATAAGTGCTTAATAAGGTTTAATTACTTATATTTACCTGGCATATAATAGTATTACTTACAAACCAAATTTGGCGAAAATTGGTAGAGTAGTTTTCAAGATATTACATAAAAGGCTTTGTTTTTTCATGTGGTGCTATCTTACAAAATGGCTTACCAACAACAATATTTACCTGTGAATTTAATGCTTGCACCTTGTGCTGTCAGTATACAAAATTTGGTTGAAATCAGTTGAATGGTTTCAGATATATCACCCTAAATTTTAAAATATTCCCATTTTGAAAATAAGTGTCCGGAGTGGTCAAAAACTATAAAAGTCAGGTGTCCTTACTTAGTACTATATGTGTACCGAGTTTGGTGAAATTCTGTTAACACATTAAAAAATTGAAGTGGTGGGACACACACACACAGACAGGAAAGTGTTCTTATAAGCCTTTCTTTCCCTTGGAAAGTAGGCCAAGAGTACCATAACATAACATTTCCCCTTTATGCAAGCATGTAGCAAATGCATGTGTTACAAAACAACACAAATATTGCAAAAAGTTTCATTTTGTATCATAGTAAACAAAATACACTAGCTGTCTTGTTTGGGAAACATCATTGGTCTCTTCCCTTTTATTGTCACTCTCCACATGGATCAATACCGTGTGTGTGTGACATCCTCGAGAACTCACAAGATCCCTTATGCGCTTAGGCATACTGAGAATCAGGTTATCCAGTTGCTCTTGTGGCACGCTTCCCCATTCTATCTGCGAGGTTATCCATGCACTCTTGTGGCACGTTTCCCCATTTTGTCTGCGTGACCAATATCAGCTCCTGTACATTGTTGCGTTGTTAATGGTGTGTTTGAATGGCAGTTTTTAGAAAGTCCCAGGCATGCTCTATGCAATTCATGTTTGAACTTACTGCTCACCAATTCATTCTTTGAATATCGGCTTGCTGACATTATTGAACGACTCTTGCATGGTGTGCATGGGCATTATCATCCGTCAGCAGAAACATTTCACTAAATGCCTGCTGGTCAGAGTGCACAACAGACTGAAGGACATGTGTGATGTACCGCCGAGCTGTCATTGTGCACTGAATACTAACTAAAGGCGTTCATTGTCCAAGCATGATTCCTGCCCACCTCCACCTCTGCATGCATGGACTTCTTGCACAGTACGACGTCTTGCCTATGCACCTCGTCTTCTCCATGTCCTCAACCTTCTGCAATATGCCATAAAACAAATCCTCGTGTCACCATGTGAAATCATCAAGGGGCTGAAGCTGCACCATTTTTGATTTTGATAAATATTTGTTCCTATATTACCCTATCCTCAAGGTGAGAGAAAACATTTAGATGTACAACAAGTGGATGATGGCAGTAATTTCATACACTCTGCAACAAATTTCACTGATTTCGGAGTGCAATGCAATGCAATGGGCAGTGCAATGTAAAAAATTGAAAAATGCACAATTTTGCAACTACATAAATAAATAAAAATAAACAAATGTTTACCTACTGTACTGTAATTTGTAAATAATAGGCAGTTTAACTTAAGAAATATCATAGGCAAAATTCACGAGATGTTGTAAGTCATGTTAATACATGTAACAATAACGACTCTGTAATTTCCAAAAGTCTGAAGATGATGCACCTGTTTCATGAGATTGCATCATGCAGATAAGCACATAACATGTTTTTTGTTTGTTGTATCTTAACATGTCCCATATCCAACATGGATCTAATGGATGGATAAATAAATAAATGATTCGACACATTCTATCTGGAGCTTTAGTCTTTCGTTGCCTGTCCTGGTGGCATGTTTGGTATTCCATTCAAGTGGGGTTAGGTTCTGTTAGGTTAGGTGGGCACATATTATGAAATTAGTCATACGTTAATGACCCTAGTATATTCGTGTTCTGCGTAATTAGTAGAGTGGAAATATACCACTTTTCGGGGTTTTTTTTTTTTTTTACAGAAAAGCCCCTGAACTGGATAATTACAGATGTAATTTGTCAGTAGTAACATTCACATATTNTACAGAAAAGCCCCTGAACTGGATAATTACAGATGTAATTTGTCAGTAGTAACATTCACATATTTTTCATTTATGATTTTAATCATGGCTTTTTGGCGTACCATATACTCTCAACATTCACAGCAACCTTACATAATTGTGAGGTTGCTGATGTGATGAAATATTTTCACTTTTACATTTATTCTCTTTTCAATAATTTTCTTCAAATATAATTAATCCTCTCCTTTAAACCAGTCTTGTCGAAATTACAACAATTTTCCTATAACATTTAAAATATAACTTTTATTCTTATTAATTCAAATTTCACACAAATTTTTTTATCATAGATTTAATGATTTTTTAAGTAAAACGTAAACAAAAACATATTTAATAGTAATTTCAAATCACTATCACTCATTTAC
>NQII01002098.1:349071-401248 GCA_002778355.1 Clitarchus hookeri | reverse complement strand
ACAGCAGAGAAATAAAAATGGCTAAAGCACGGTTTGCTATAGGAGATAAAGTTCGTATAAGTAAAAGTAAAGGCCCGTTTGAAAAGGGGTATACACCAAACTGGTCCACTGAAGTATTTAAGGTATGTGAAGTATTGTACACGCACCCCATAACATACAGAATAAAATGTTTGAAAAGTGAGTCCATCAAGGGTATATTTTATGAGCCAGAGCTGCTTAAGACTCAGTATGACCAAGACTAATTAGTAGAGAAAGTTCTACAAAGGAAAGGAAATAAGCTGCTTGTTAAATGGTTGGGTTTTGATAGTAGTCATAATTCTTGGGTTGATAAGGGAAGTGTAGTTGTTTAAAAAAACTAAATGTTTTTTCTATATAATAAATGAGTATACAAAAAATTGAAAGCTATGAACGTCAGTCGTTTCCACCAAACGACCAGACAAAAAACAATTTAAATGAATACAACAAGCGCATTGAGTTTGATATTCCTGTTGGCGATGCATTTAAACATCCGAATGAGGCTTATGTGTACCAACAGTATAAGCTAACTAAAAGAGATAGAAATGTGGGTTATGAAAAAACTTCAACTATTCACCTTTGTGAAAATTTCTTCCCATTACAATTCTCAAGAGTAGAGATCTCTAAGCATGGCAATATAATTGAAAGTATTGACAATCCTGGCATCACTTCGACTATGATGCATGCATTGCTTAGCTCAGAATCGGAATCATCGTACTTGCAACTAGCAGGGGTAGAAAAAGGCAAATATTTTAAGGCAGATGGATATAATGAACTTGTCTATCCATTAAGATATTTGTTTGGGTTTATGAGGGATTGTAATGAAATATTCTGGAAAGGCGGGTACAAGATTACATTCATTCGAAATTCTCATGATGATGTTTCTATTTACAGAAGGCCTAAAACACAAAATGGAGCTGCTGATATTATTCCAGATGCTGGTAAAATTGTTATTGAGAAAATGGAAATCCTGTGGCCAATTGTTGAATACGAGCCTAATTATGGAGACGATATTAAAGCAAAACTATACAAACAACACAAAATTCCCATCGGTTTCAATTATTGGCAATGTCTTGAAAAACCTGTACCTACTGGTGCAAACTCATTCCAGTTTGATATAAAGGATCAGTTCAACTCAATCCAATTCGATATGCCTGACTTTGTCATTGTTGGCTTTCAGCTAAACAGAAAAGGAAATGCTGATCAAGACAAACATGGTTCAATTTTTGACCATAGTCATGTTAAAAATATTTCTATTAAGAATGGAAGGAATGAAGTGTTCCCTAAAGAGAATTGGAATCTGGATATCGAGGATACCATTTTCGATAAGATGTTCATTGCCTACAATGATTTTAGAAATTCAAAGACCAAGCTAGATACTCCTTACCGTAACAATGAACTATATTATAACCCCGATGCATTTGTTTCTAGGAGACCATTGTATATTATTGATTGTTCTTACAGAAAAACCTCTATTGTAAAGGATCGAACTAATCTGAAACTTACAGTTGATTTTAATAAGCCAGTCGAAGATACAACTATATGCAATGTGGTGTTAATAAGCCAAAGAAACCTAATTTATGATGTTAAAAGTGAAAGAATCACTGAAGCTAACTAGTGGTTATTAGTTTTTAATGGGTCATTTCTCATTAAAAACATTTATTCAATAATTAAAAACAAAATATGAATGAGATACATGAATACAGCATCAGTCCATGCAGTCTGACCAACATTATTAAAGGTGGTGATCGTATATATATATTTCATAGTCTCACTCCTTTTCAATTTTGTAGTGTCCCCAAGGTAGTGTATTAATACCATCTTTAAGAATAAATCTTTTGTCATCATCGGAACTTAATGCTTTTTTTCTCAACTCTATTGTAAACAGTTCATGTTTATTAGATCTTATGAGATTCATACTTTTGTACACCACTTCTTTTCCAAACAAGCACTTTTTGTAGTCATCAAAACTTATCTCATTCCTGACTACAGTATTTTTCACACCCTTTGCTCTTTTCTTTACATCACCTTCCACATTTAAGGCATACATTTTGGCTCTTAAACCAATAAATTCTTCCATTATTTTCCCATTACATTCATCTTTCATTTTGCCTATAATTTTCTTATTTATTTGAGGCATGTTATATCTATTATTTTTTGGATAATCACTTGTATCAAAATGATCTATCATTTCTTTCATGTCACTGTAGAAGTCTGGTGTTTTTATACAATATATGTATGAGTCAGCACAGTTCAATATTTTCCCCATATTTTGGTTTCATCACATTATAGTGAAAATCGTNTACAATATATGTATGAGTCAGCACAGTTCAATATTTTCCCCATATTTTGGTTTCATCACATTATAGTGAAAATCGTACATTATGGTCTTTGACAAGTCAAGTATGCTCATTCCAACATAAATTGGCTTGTTAAAACACAGCTTTGTTTTATTCATGTGAACTGCGACCAAAGAGTCAGTAAATATTGTTCTATCTTTAAAATTTGGTTTAGCCACTAATTTATCCACTTGCTTGCTGCTTGTGCACAACCGTATATCCACTCTGTTTCTAATGTTCTCCATTGTTTTGCCGAATACAGAGTTGTTCATTAGTTTATGGAAGTCTTTTTCAAAATCATTAGATGCCATCGTTCGCATATTTGTGTTTAGATCAATATAGGACTTGAGCCAGTCTGATTGGTCAAACTCCAGAACTCTATGGATCTTCTTCAACTTCATTCCGAGGGACAGATATTGCTTAAGATTTACGTAGTGCAGTACATATCTTTCTTTGTCATATAGGGTAGTTAATAATTTAGGCATTTTCGAACCTTCAGGTATTCTGTTCTCTGGAGCCAGTGGTAGATCTTTGTGGAGGTCGTGTAGTTCATGTGGATACTCCAAATCAACTTCCAATATATAGCCTTTTGTGGCATCATCTCGAATTTTTGTCACATCTATTTTTGTATTTCTCCACTTAAACCCGCCGTAAGGTAAATACTGACTCATAGCCCATCCATATAAGTTATTGGCATCCAGGTATGCCAGATAAGAGGCTTCACTTTTAGCATCATAATCATTCATGTATTTATTATTTGCTTTGACATACCTCTTGCAACATTGTGATATTCCACCACGAATGCCGTTCTCAATCATCAAAATCATGTTGTAATCCGTTACTAGAAGATCAAGACAAAAGCATACAAACTCGTAACGTAGGGTTGCTAGTCCTGGTGCTGTGAAATACCATGCAGGATCAAGCTTATATGTTTTGAGACATACATCTCTAAAGTTTTCAATAATATCAGCCAATATCAATACATCTGTTTTGTTATACAACTGAGTATACTCTCCTAAGGATTTTATGTTGAAAGATTCCCACACCTTTATTGCAAACTCGTAGTCCTCATCTGAAATATCACATTTGTTGAGTTTGTTGTAAAATGCCTCCTTATTAGGTAGTGATGTCTCACTAAATTTTTCAGCACTATCCAAGTAGTTATATGGATAAANCAACACTATCCATGTAGTCATATGGATAAACGCCTTTTTTTGTAACAAGATCTAGAAGTTTATTGGAAAAATGCTTACTCGTTTCCCGGAATTGACTTCTGGAAAGATTGCTAGAGAGTTTATCGATGCTGCTAGCCATAAATTTAAAAGAGTCAATAAATCTTAGATTTACACCCTCACATACATGTTTAGTGAAATAAATATATTTTTCCTCATTGTTGGGAATTAGGTCAATTTTATTTTCATCGATGCCCAGCTCCTTTACAAATAAATGTGTGTCATATCCAGATAGATTGTGTATAAACACAGGAACAAAACATGGATTTCTATAGGATAAGTTACAATCTTTGTGTGCGGCTCCTCTAAATTTACCTGTAAGGTGGTCATGGTCTCTCACAGAGTCTCCATCCAAAGTCTTTTCACATATATGGCAATGGGTGGCTGTATCATAACCAATTTGTTCTTTCTTGGTCAAGGGAATCATTGGTTTTTCATTTTTGTAGACATCTCCTATTGCCTTTGCTTCCTCCATTAACATCTTGACGAATACCCTAGATGCATCAGATCCTTCATAAGTTACTGGTGCCTTATAGTATTCATGTTCATATTTTATATAGTAACTGAAACTAATGGGCTCGTGTTTTTGGTACGGCTTCGTGTAGGAGTCGTCGGGATTTGGTTGGCAAGTGTCGATTTTAGTTAACAAACACTCAAAATCAGCATATATCACTAAAGGGACTCTCAAAGAATGATTTTTGTTCTTGAATCTTAGTATGTTATTTCCTTTATGTGGAAGTTCGACTCTAATTCCATCATGATCTCGGCAGTCTTCTTCGTGAGCATTTAGCTTGCTTTCAGAGTGGAAGTGTTGCAAGCATCTATCACATATGTATATTTTATGAGCATGCCTTGTCACCTGTGATGCAATAAGTCTCGAAAGACTTTTTATCCAGCAGTAGTGGTCATTCTTTTCATCTTTGATGTAGAGCAGATTAATATGCTTATCCACCTTATTTTTTGTTATTTTTAATGGATAGATTATATATTCCTTATTGTCCTTGTTTTCTTTTTCTTCATATGCATATACATTAATTGATAACCCGCTTCTTTTCTCAAAGGTTGGTATGCTATCCAATTTCATAGGAAATTCCAAACCCTTAAGTGCTTCGTCAAACTCATGTTCATGATCCAAATACTTGCTCACTCTTTGAGGATCCTTTTGTGCTGGATGTAATGCGGATAGAATAGACCATAAAAAACATTTTTGATCATTGTTCTTAACATTAATTGCTGCTAGCTTAGCTTTGATTTTTTCTGGAAGATCAACATAAGAGCTGCCCTTAAGTGGAACATATTTATTTATTCGCACCTCTAGTTTGAATATCCTATTGAGCACCCACTGAGAGCCCTTTGCTTCAAATGCACCCATCTCAGCTATGATTTTTAGTGTGCAATCGGTATAATATTTTTCTAGATTAGTTGACTTAAGTATAATTTCGTTCTTGGTTTTAAAAGAGCTTTCTACATATTCGATATCGTCACCAGTTCCTCTTTTGTACTCCGCGAAAAGTTTCATGTTCACTTTGAGGTCCACTAACTTTAAATATTTATTAATTATGTTGGTGACAGCTCCTTTTATATCGTTTAAAAAATGATTCGGGTCTTTGTATGCATTCACATTCTTTACAGCATAAGTCTTGATCCTACTTTTAAATGCTATTTCAGTTTCTTCTACACTGAATCTGAGTGTGTATTTGTGTACTTTGCTCCTCAAGTGACTTTTTATGAGAGATGGTTTGTAATAGTGGTTACAAGCCCCACATTGAACTTGCTTATCTCTTGGTAACTTCTGTTTTGATATAAGCCTTTGCGGTATTTTAAAAATTTCCCATGCATTTGTAGGTTCTTGCACGGGTGCAAGAACTTTGTGCAATCTACTTCTCAAATGACTTTTTATTAGAGATGGTTTGTAATAGTGGTTACAATCCCCACACTTGACAAATGGTTGTTGAGGATTCTTCTTGCTTCTTTTCATAAAAACATCACGCTTAAATTTATATTCGTTCCAAACATTACCAGTTGCATTAGCCTTTTTCATTGCCGTGGTCGTCTTCGTATAATTAGACATCAGTATATTTTCATCTGAATTCATATTAATTTATTATATGTATTTTTTAATTTTTTTTTTGATTTCACGAACGCAACTTATCAGCATTCTCATAAGGTATGGTTGTTTTCAACCTATTGGAATTTAAATGCGGGTTGAAAATGTATGGTTACTTTTAACCTATTGGCATTTAAAAGGTGGTTGTTAGCATTTAAAAGGTGGTTGAAGATTTAATGTTGTTTAATCCCTTTGGCATTTAAAAGGGGGTTGAAAATTTAAGGTTGTTTAAACCTTTTAGCATTTAAAAGGTTGTTGAAAATGTATGGTTACTTTCAACCTATTGGCCTTTAAATGCGGGTTGAAAATGTATGGTTACTTTTAACCTATTGGCATTTAAAAGGGGGTTGAAAATGTATGGTTACTTTTAACCTATTGGCATTTAAAAGGGGGGTTGAAAATTTAATGTTCATTTCAACCTGTTGGAATTTAAATGCGGGTTGAAAATGTATGGTTACTTTTAAACTAATGGCATTTAAAAGGGGGTTGAAAATGTAAGGTTACTTTTAACCCTTTAGCATTTAAAAGGGGGTTGCGCCCAAATCGGCATTTTCTATCTACTTGTGTATTTTATTTAATATATTGTGACTCGTTATGGCATCATGCCTGTGATGAATTTTCATATATGCCAGTCCTTTATTGCTTGAAAAACACTCGGTTTCCCCATCCCACACATTAGGATGATTGTGTTTATTGATATTAAAGCGTACATGTTTTAATGTGACCTGTGACTACGTATGTCTTGTTATCGGTGCATTTGTATACCCCCTTTTTTTTTACAATTTATGGAATTTTGTCAGGAGTTACTTATGCTAGCTATGACTCGGGTCGCTGGCCCTTGTTTCACACCAGCGGTGTTCGTTTATATCACTATGTATGTATTTTACCGTTACCCACGAATATGAACATAACGCAAGCAGCGCATTTGTATATATTGCTTTATTCGCATATAGTTGTTCCTTTTATCTTACCCATGCTAATGCTCATTGACGTATATATTCTCGCATCTATATATACAGCCTGGTTGACTGTGGGTGAAGGGAGGCTAGCTGTCTCTGTTCTTAGACAAATCGTAAGGAAGTAGCAAGGCATCCATTAGCCAGCGACATGAATTATGCTACAAAACTACGTACTAGTGGACATTGTTTATACTACGGGTCACCCAGGTAGAGGAAAGTTAACACCGCTTTATCCTGCGACACCTCATTATCCGCAACTGCTTTCGCCTTATTATTCTGTAGCAAGATAGATGGCAACCCAATATACGTTACTAAACATACTGTGTCATTGCTCCTCCGTTTACCCGATAAGCCCAGCAGGGAACTGGACCAGCTGTAATTAGTAATTATTTATCACACGAGCAATTTAATACTATCTATCTTACCGTATCATTGACATGTCTTCAGAGACCCTATCACAGAAAAAAGTCTAACTTTGTACTAACAGTTTTAATGTTACTAGAACAGTAAATTTTTTGTCATATGTGAAACGTCACTAACAAATGTGGCTGTAATTACAATGTACTGATAAGCTAAGTACTTTAAAACAAAGGTACCTCCTTACTGAAATATCAACATTAAGGTGGTGTTTATGTTGTGGCAAAACAAATTTTGTGTTGAATTGATGCTAAAAGTTGTGTTTTTTTTTGTTTTTTTTGTTTGTTTAAATAAATCCTATCTAAATTAAATAAAATGGAATTATTTTGTCACAAAAATTAATATTACCAACTAAAAACTAACGGTAGGGAGGGAAATCGAACCCACTTTTTAAGTACCTAACATCCTATCAACTGCTATATTGAAACACGTCTGATTGCGACTCGTGTTATCGGTATTCAGTACAATGAAACATCAAACTGCAGTTCTCTTTCGTTAGAAAGAGCTATCTAGAGTATTCCATGCTCTAGAAATATGTGCATATTTAGGAAATCTCAACTGCTTTTCAAGGCTTGAGAGCTGGTCTAATCAACATTTAGTTCTTATGAAATGCATATCATTTAACTATAGTGGTTTATCTTTACCAGATTATCACTGTTCACTACTATACGCCATTTTCCAACGCCAAGCTAGTGTGTACTTGTGTCAGTTGGACATAACGTTAATGTTTCAGGGGCCGTGGCCGTGTTGTAGTTAGCCTGCCACCAAGACCAACCGGGCTTCATTCTCGGCGGGGTCACTTCCTGATATTTGCATGTAGAAATCGTGCCGAACGATGCAGTTGATCGGCGGGTTTTGTCGGGAATTTCCCGTTTACCCCGTAGTTTTATTCCGTCGCTGCTCCATAATCACCCCACTTCAACATCATCGACTCTCAAAAACTTGGTGTTAAAAAGCGCACTAATCTCTTCAATTTACTTCATTTTTATTGGCGCAGCAACACAAAATGTTTTGTGCTTGCTGTTATTTTTGGCGCAACAGAACATTATGTTGCGGCACTTTACTAAGGGGCTTTATCAAAATTGCCACTTTAACAGTTTATTAGCATTATATAGTTATATAAGACTTTGTAAGTGAGTAGATATAAAATACGGATAACGGTTCACTTTCACAAATCTCAAAATTTTAACAAAATATCAAAAAGCTAAAATTCTCAAAACGTTAATTTTTTTTAAGTAACTGATATCCACAACAATTTAACAGGTTATAAAGAAACCAAAATTTGTTAAATTTTAAATTGTAGATAAAAATTGTAAAAATAGAAACAGAAATTTATAAATTTTTTTAAATTTAAAACGTTAAAATCATGATTTAATTTGGTTTTTACAAATTATTTATAACAATGATAATAACCCTCTTCATTCATTATTTTCAAATCTTTATTTCCATAAAATGTTACATATATATTACGCAAAATAATCTTAAAAATGTCATTCATATTTTAAAATTATTTATATTTTTTAATAAAAAAGTTAAGAAAAATTTAAAAATTATTATTTTTTTATATATTGATATGTTGATATTTTATTAAATCTCAAACATCTTAGAAAATACCACAAATCTAAAAATTATAAAAAAAAAAATTTCCCCCTTGAAAAACATTTACACATTTACTTGAAAAAATTCCTGCTCGCTTGTTTATCTCTTTCTTTACACACTTTGTAAACATGTCTCAGTTGTGTTAATGAGGGTGCCAACTAATTAACACAACTGAAACTTTGTTGTACCTTGCGAAGGAACCTGTAACTTTCCATTCAACATTGTTATATTAAAACGAGTTGCAGCATTCGTTCGAGACCAGTATACACGATAATGTTTTTTTATTGTGCGAGTAAATTCATATTTGATGCATATTTACTTAATGATGAGGGACCTTCTCATTATTAAGTAAATACAACCACAAAGACATGCCGAGATTTGACACAACAACCTTTGTGTTACAAGTCACACAGCTTAGCCCAGGACTACTGGGTAAGATGCGAAATAGTTTCTTAAAATTTCTTTACGAGATAACAAAATCACAAGAGATAATAAATTAGGTTCCATATTTTCCTAACAGAAAGCACTAGATTACAAAGTTGTAGTTCATTATTTTCTTAATGGATAGTGTTAGTTAAGATAAAACTATAATGTTACAATCTATTAATAACAATTAGAAACAAAAAATTACTCACGTTTTTATAACCTTGATAAAAAACTTTAAAAAAAATGTAAAAAATATAAAATTTGTCATAAAAATTATTAACTAAAACAAATAGGGGTTTGAATAAAGTTTCTAATATTTTAAAATAACAGGTGAGTCTAATTTATTCAGAGGTGTTAGGCAGAGACCGACAAACGCAAGATGAGAAAGGAATTTTTGGTTGATAAGCTGGAACTCAATTCGAAGCCGAAAATTTAAAGATGATGGAAGTAGTGGTTTGAGAAGCACATAAACGGACAAATTGAAGATACAAATGTGAGACGTAGTGTTTACCAAATGTAAAATAATAAATTCATAAAAAATTTAAAATTAAAACATAAAAAATATATATATTATGGCAATGTTTTCAAAATAAGACTAATTATTAACATAATAAAAATTCTATAGAAAAATACTTTTTAAATCGAATGACTAAATTACGAATGTATCGAAATGTATGTATAAAATTATCAATACATTTTGCTGTTTTATTTTAATAATTTACATTTTCCATGTAATAATATTTAAAAAAAATATACAACTTCGGGTTTATAAATTATTTCGTATATTCTTAATTGTAAATATCTAGATACATTATTTTTAATTATAAATGTTGATAATGTTCCAAAAAGAAAATAAATAATATTTGCAGCGAATTCTTCATTTATTAATTAATAAAAAAATTTATATATGTTCTTTAATTAATTCTATTAATAGATCATAAGTAAAGTCTTTGACTTACTAATATAAAATTATATATTGTATATTACGTTTAATTTTTTTTAAATTTACAATAAATTTAATGTTTGTTTTATCTTTAACAAATGTTATTTTTATAAAGTACAGTCAAATATATTTAATGGCCTTCTAGCTAAATAAGAACAATAATTAAATTCACCATCTGGATTTACAGTTTGCTTATAATAAGGGTCATTGTTACTTTAATTTGTAGTCGTTTTGGTTTTTTCATTATTTTTAAAATCATGATATGCTAAATACAACTTATGGAAAAAGTCAGCATCAAAATCTGAATTTCAATTTTCTTTAGTAAATATTCAATTTTTTCAATTTATAAAATATATATTTCTCACATTACTAGAATCAAACACAGAAGCATGAATATATTGATCAAATCGATCATTTCTTTTAGTTTAATAACCAACAATTACATAATCAGGAATAAAAAATTTTAAATTAGTAAAGTGGTATTTAATCTCAAAATTATACGTTATTGTAACTTGAATAGCATCTTTTTGTAAAATCTGTCAATAATTAAGTCTAATTTGTGTTATTGGATTCTTATATGTTTTTTTATATTTTTTGCTGTATTTGCTTCATATTCTACAATTGGCCACATAACTTCTAATATTTGAATAATATTTACCTGATCAGCTAAATATTTACCAACTGTTCCATCAGCATGTTTGGTTTATAAAAAAATAAGCAATTATTATCAAATGTATTTCAATAAAAAAATATTTTATAACCAACTTTAAAATAAATTTTATTATTATATCTAAGAAAATTAAATAGATGTTAAAATGAAGAAGTAATTTTATCTGTTTTATTAGAATGAGTAGATGTCAATGGATATTTATTATCAACACCACTCATTTCTAAATACATTTTTTTTATGGTCAGCTAACTAAAGCATGCATCATTGTAGTAGTAATTACAGGATTATCAACAGTTTCTGTTATTTGTCCATGTTTTGATATTTCCTCTTGAGAAAATTGGAATGGAAAAAAATTAAAACAAACATCAATATTATCATTTTGACCATAATAACAAAATTATATATCTCTTTGATAATCTAAATTGTACATAAGCATATGGATAATTTACGAAAGAAACTATTACCAATATTTTTATTCAACTCGATTCTATAATTATAAATATTTAAATTCTTTTTAGTTTGATCTGTTGGTAGGAATGCTCCTATCTCAAAACTTTCGATAGTTTTAAAACTCATTTTGATACGAGACTTTTTAACAAATATGAAAGAACCAGAAAATAATTTGGAATTAAATAAATCATAGAAAAATAGGAAATTTAAAAAAAAAATCATATGTTCGAGTATGAGAAATATAAAAAGAAAGAATCGCCTTTAAGCTATGTTTACAAAATAGTGGTAAAAAGTTACAAAAGTAGCTGAAGAAAATTTTAATTTAATAACAGCATTAGTTCCAATTGTTGTTAAAAATTGGAACCATCCAACAACACCACACAAAAATTCACTCGTAAAAAAATTATTTCATGATAAACCATCAGAAATAGAATTTTACGAAGAATTAGGTCCAGTCCTATGGCTCGAATTCAACCTTAAAAATATAATAGAGTCATCATTTTTGGTGAAAAAAGATCATATTATTTAAAGAATAGATAATGTGATATATTTGGATTAATAGATGATGGATATAAAATAAAATTGGTGACACTGAAATTAAATTTCATGAAAATAATAATGTTTAAAAATTTTAACAATATGAAGGATCAGACGAACTTTTAAAATTTCTTACTAGAAGAGAAAAATATCAATAAAATTATGACCTAAATTATGATTTTCATAATGATAAAGATTATAACAATTATGAAGAATAAAAAAACACTATTGCTTTTAGACAAAGCGCCGATCCAAGTTATTATCAATATAAATAACCTAAATCATCAGCTACTAATAAATTAAATTTTTTAATTTCAAGGATTTGGAAATTTATAAAACCTATATCACTTTCAAATACAACTGAAAGGAATGGCAAAGGAATAAAACAATAAAATAATTTTACAAAAGAATATATATGGATGACTGATGCAAGAAAATTATTCAAACATTATTAGTCATTCATTGCGAAGGAAAATCTAGAAATGGAAGTTATCATATTGAAAAAGTCAGTATTATTAATATGTAAAATAATAATTTTCCAGTTCTTGTTGTTAATTATACTAAAATAATGCATATCTTATAAGCTTTTAAAAGTTAATTCTTTTTAATTTTTGTATACTGAATATCTTGGAAATGGAATAATAAATGGTTCATTAAATTATTTAAATTTACCAGAAATGCATTTACCTGGTTACAATTATTGTAACGCTTTTACAAAATTAGATAAATGTATGGAAATATGATAAAGGAATTCATAAACCCAACGAAATTTGACAAAATCAAGATATCTCTTATACAGATAATGCATCTTTGTAAACATGACATAAAGCTGATAAAATTTCACAAGAAGCTAATGAAATAATATTAGATAAAGATACACCAATTGGTGGAAAATTTTCTACTGCTTTAGTTTCTGGAACAATGTTTACAAAGAGAAAATGAGTTGAGGGATAAAAATAAGTTAATATAAACTATAAAATATAAATATGTTTTAATATGTATTAATAAAGATAATAAGTATATAAATTTGATACTACCAACCTTTAACTTAGTGGTTTAGATATTTATAAATATTCAAATAAAAAAAAATAAAGGCCAAGAATTTTTATTAACATTATCAATACCTATAGTTAAAAAATTATTGAAGTAAATAACATTATATAGTTTCAAAACAGGTGGAATTTTACTATATTTGATGCTAATTGTAGGTTTTTTTACGGTGGATAAGTAGCTGGAGACAGCAGTACTTTTAATTCTCTTAAACAAACTTGAAAAAATAAACAAAAATTGGATTAACAAAAAGACATAATTAAGAAATGGTAAAAAAATGGTAAAATGTGTAACAAAGAAAAAAGAAAACCATTACAATTGGAAATATATCCATTATCTGTTATTGAGAATAAATTTATGAAAAAAAAATTTTATGTAAAAAGTTTTTCAACTATATATTTTATATGTGAATTACAAGTTCACATTAATTAACGAAGGTGGGACATCAAATCAAATCCTGGTACTTATTGTGTTTGTTATTAAAAAATTTACAATGATAAAGATAATTTCAATATATTTGGTGCAAATGATCCTATATAACAAATAAATTACTTTAATAATTATGTAAGTTATTTTTAAAATAATTTAATAACAATTTCAGACTATTTAATATGCCGCTATTTATAATTAATAGCATTAGATTTATTTCCTAAAGGACAAATTTTTCTAATAAAATGTTTTTGTTATAAAATTACAGATTTATTAGGAAAACCATAGTTAGTTAGTAGGATAAATATTTTAAAATTGATAATATAATAAAATAGTGTATTGAAAATATAATTTCTATTGAATATGTGAAAAATTAAGAATTTCATGGTTTTGAAAAAAATATTTCCAGACTAACCTAAAAAATCAGGATGAGAAATTAAAAAAAATTGATAGATTAAATTATATTATTAATCATGCCATTACAGCTGTATTAAGACAATTTTATTCTAATTTAGTTAAAATCTGTGCTCAGAAATATAGTTTGAATAAATATGATCAAAGTAAAATTTTAATCAATAAAAAGTGATGTTGACTTAAAAAGAGAGCATTAAGGAATTTTAATAATAATAACGAAATTACAAATTAAAAAAATATTTTTAAAAATATGTATATTGATATTAATTATAAACAAAATATATATAATTTTTTTTAAGAAACATGTTAATTGATTATGTAACAAATAGTAATTTTAATGTTTTAAAGAAAGAAAACCTTTTTAAAAATATGTAAAATGATTATGTAACAAATGAAAATGTTAATGATTTTCTGAAAGGAAAAATAAATTTCATTCAAAAATGTTAGATGAAGTTATGCAACAATAATTGTGCCAGCATTTACTTATTATCAAACACTCACATCAAATTAATAATAATAAAAATAAACATTTCAATAATTAACAAAATTATTCTTTTTAAAAAATAATTATGTATACTTAAATAAAAAATTTTTTTATCACTTTAAAAAATACATTTGTTTGAAAAGAATATTAAAAATTATATTCAAAACGATAGGTATGATAATTTCAAAAGTTATGTAACTTTAAAAATTGAGTAAAAAAATTATATTTAAAAACTATAAGTTCGGCGATTTTTCTGAAAGAAAAAATAAATATCGCACAAATTGGTAACATATTGTAAATTTTTTTTATAAAATTTACAGATTTTGTGATTAAAACAAAACAATTAAATCTAGTTTGAATAAGTAGACTTTAAAATCTGAGGTAAGTAATTATGTTTAAAATGATAAATTTAATAATCTTAAAAAGTTTTGAACTTAAAGATAAAAAAAATTTTTAAACATGATTTAGAGAGAATAATTAATCTAAGAAAGAGGGAGATAGCGAGATAGAACATAAACTTATTCGGGAATTAACTCTTTTAAATATATAATAAATATATTATATAAATATATTTTATGATGATTCCTTAACTCTAAAACTAATATTAAAAAACTAATTGTATTGTAAAGAAAGACAATTTTTACTAATATTCGAGATCCAAATCTCTAAATCATGATGTTAAAAAACAATATTTTCAATCGAATAAAATACAAACTAAAAATTTTACTGGAAAATTAATTACTGGAAATGCAGATCAATATTTTAAATTACATACTGGATTAAGTTAATTTACATTTTTCTTTGATTGCAGAGTTTTTAGAATAAAACAGATATTTATAATTCTTCAATTTGTCGAATTATTTCCAAACCATCAAGTTGTTAACAAATGACGTCTAAATTAGAGGATATTAAAATTGCTGAATGCTTGAAAATTTAAATATTTGTATGTTTGTAGTTTTGAAAGTAATAATTTTTTTTGTGTAGAAATTGATGTCGTTGGTGTTTAAAGTGTAAAAAGTAACAGATAATAATAACATAAATATATAAAACACTTGGATTGATTCAATATGTGGATACAAAAAACGTTATTTAAAAAAATGTAAATTCACAAAGGTACAAATTGTGAATTACATAAACAAATTAGAAAAAATTCCCGGGAAGAAAAGTTATTTAATTTGGAATTGATGGTTTATGGCAAGCAGATTTAGTTGAAATAAATTCTGAAACTTTGAAAGATATTAAAAAAATTAATAAAGGATATCAAGGTATATTTCATATTTATCGATGTTTTTCTTAATATGGTTTTGCTATTTTAGTTAAAAATTTATCTGCTAAAAATATTATAAGAGGTTTGAAACTATTTTCAAAAATATAAAAACAAATAATATGCAAACCAATAATGTTAAAGAAATTTATAATAATAGGTTTAAATAATACTAGAAAAATATTATATTAATTATTATTCAACATTTAGTAAACTTAAAGATACTTTTGTTGAAATATTTTAAATAACCTTATGACATAAAATGCGGAAAAAATTTGCTTTTAATGGAAATTATAAATGGGTTGAAATCATAGATGAATTAATTAGAGAATATAATAATACGAAAACAAGAATTAATAATATGAAACTTTTATATGTTAATAAAAATAATAAAAAAATATTGAAANATATAATAATACGAAAACAAGAATTAATAATATGAAACTTTTATATGTTAATAAAAATAATAAAAAAATATTGAAACATTGATCATAAAAATCTTTCTGCTGAAGCGAAATATAAAATTAATGATATTGTTATATATAGCAAAATTAAAATATTATTTGAAAAAGGTTATACAGCTAATAGTTGAACATAATTATTATTTGAAATCGATAACATTTTAAAATATGATGTACTAACTTGTATTAAAAAAAATATGANTGTTGAACATAATTATTATTTGAAATCGATAACATTTTAAAATATGATGTACTAACTTGTATTAAAAAAAATATGAATGTTAAAGAAATCCAAGGAAATAATTATTAATTTAAAATTATGAGGACTGATTTTCATGATTATTAATTAGTTGAAATTTTTTTTACAAAGGTTTGTGAAATTTTTGTAAATGTCTTAAATTTTATAATTCACAAAGTTCTTGGATTAATGAAAAATAAGTAGTTTTATAATATAACACTTATTTGGTATCCAATATATCTCTCACTTATAATTTCACTATGAATGCAATGGTTAAATTTAACAGCTAAACACAATGGTTAAATGAAATGGTTTAACATAAAGGTAAAATAAAATAGTTAAATGATCATAAAATCTTTTATTTTATTTCTACATTTAACATTACCATTTTTTTTCATTTAATTTCTATATTAATATAACCATAATAATCATTACAACATTTTGAACCATTTTCTTGGAATTTTTCATAAGACATATCTCCACCAATAAAATTACTATAAACATGTTTTAAATTTGTGTCATCTTGATATAAAATATAAAAAAACTTATATTATCACCTACTAGTTGTTTTGGTACTATAAAATGTGTTTGACCTAAAAAAAAATGTAGGTATTATTATGTTTTATCTCGAGTGAAATATTCTTGAATAAATTTATGGTTTAAAAAAAAATATCATCGAAGTACTCATTTATTATTATTTATTATTTTCGTGTTCTTGTGAACAAATCATTCCATCAAAATTATAAAAAAATATCCTTACTTTTTTTATTTTCTTTGATAGATTTAGAAAATCATACATGAATTTACTTTACCTGTCTTAATTTCAACTTTTTTAAAAATAAATCAACATTTCGTAATTTTTTTTTTCGTCATTCATTGAAAGCACCATTTTCCAAACCAATTTTCTTCATTAGTAAATAAAATTGTAGAATGTAAATGAATAAAGTTTTCATGTTAGTGAGTTATTATTCTATATTTAAGAAAAACTTCATAATGATGATTCTTTTTTATGATAAACATTCTATTTCTTTAATATAATTTTATTCATCATATTTAACACAAAATATATATAATAATATAATTATAGTTGTTGATACGAATGAAAATAATACAGCCCACCTATCTGTACAGTAAAACCAATGGTACTCCAAGCCTCCGACAATTCACAAAATCCTAATTCACTTTCAAAACATCATCCGAAATGCTTTTGTCCCTATTGGTCAGCTAAGCGAGGAGGCCCAAGACGCTATAAGTAAGGAATTTAAAAGTTACAGAGAAGGCTTTCCCGGATGGTGCCTCGAACAAAAACAAATTAAGATGTCCTCAACCTCTGCTCATATCCTCGGACCCGCTTATTTCTTCACTCACGCAGATGCCGAAACAGAAATCCACGTAGTTTGATAAGGAGGTCCTAGACATACTTCGGGAACCGGATGTCCGGTGTGCGGTGGACGACAGCTGCGATGACACTAACAGTGCGAACGAGACTGACGAGTCCCAATGACAGCTTTTTGTAATTACGGTACTCCCTAATCTTCTGTTTAATTTGAAATCGTACTTTGTGTTTTTAGAGTAGCACTAAAAANTTTTGTAATTACGGTACTCCCTAATCTTCTGTTTAATTTGAAATCGTACTTTGTGTTTTTAGAGTAGCACTAAAAAACCATTTTTATTTCCGTGTAAATCATATTGAGACAATTAAAACTTTTTCTCCTGGATTCAGCATGCTTGGCNTAAAAACCATTTTTATTTCCGTGTAAATCATATTGAGACAATTAAAACTTTTTCTCCTGGATTCAGCATGCTTGGCCCCACTGTGCGTCGGATTCCATTTTGATAAGTTATACGTATTTTCAATAATGTAATCTCGTGTTTATATGCGGTATTTTACCTTCAAAGGAGAACCGTAGTTATTGCTAAACTCGTGGACGAACTATAATTAGTTTTACACTTAATTTCGAGAAGTATGTTGTTCCCGCGTAAAAAGAACTAACTTTGTACATACAAGGAGAAATGAATACTGTCTGCAGCTGCCGAATATTTTGAAGTTTTTTACTGTCTTTATCGTCTTATTCTCTTGCTTATTTTGTCAACTATATTTTATTGAAAGGCAGTCACGTCAATGTACTGGTATTTTGCAACACACTTTGTACGTTTATCTGTCGTGATAAAAGTTTTATGAATACAAAATATGTACTAAGATATCTTTCTGGACATTTTACTGGAACTATGGAGGTGTTATTTGCAGTTTACCAAAAATCAGTGTTTCTGTCAGAATTTTTTAGACAGCAGTACCGCAGTTACTCTTGTAAATGTATAATGCAACAGCTTAAAAAGTTTGTAAATTTACAAAAACTACTTTTATAAAAAAATATCAGCATTTTATACAAACATTTTTACTGTGTATAATGGTTTTAATAAACGCGTATTCAAAACATTGGGAAAGAAACAACTTTAAATTTAGTATTCGATTGCAGAGAAAGTGATATGATTTCCACAACTTTTGTTGTGTCTTTTGTACAGTGCTGAAACCAGAAAAGATAAAACATATCTCCTGATGCTTGATTTGTGGCCTAGTCAAAATAATGCGAGTTTGCTTTATCAAAGTGTTTAGAATAAATTCGCACATACACATGCACCTACACGTATTGCAGAAAAAAACATACTGTTTTTGCTATGCATGTAAAAATATTAGGGCACAGCGAACTATGCGATGCACGTAAGAATACATGTGGTGTAATGAGAACGCATTTAATATAAGCGGTAATGGAAGTGAAGTAGTGGAAATTATTGATTCTGGTTCCGTGAGTATCTTTGCTAATTATAAATGCTAAAAAGATTCATTAAGAAATGATTCTGCAGAGGCTCTGTAGTTGCCAAATAAAGTAAGGAAGAGCTCTTTTTCGCTGACTGACGAAGGTATCACGTATTCACAAATGGGCGTTCTCGAAAAGGAGTTAACAGAGGATTTGGTCATTCAAAAGTTGTACCACTGCTTAATGCTGCTTTTGGATTTGTTTTTCTCAGTAAAAACCTGTAGTATATACAAAAACCCGAAGGATCGACGTTCAATTTTTTTGCCTTTGACAGAGAAAAAAACCTATGCGTTTTTAATATGGCATAATAAAATTGCTCATAGTGGCATAATCTAGCCTACTTTTGAGGATTAAATGTGAAGAGAATAATAACAACAAATATACTGACGACGTCGCCAGTCTCTATAGTCACTGTGCCATATTTCCCATTTATTAAATACTGAAAGTTATTTTTCCACTAGTCAACCGTTCATAAAAATGCTTGGACTCCTAATCTGAACTGTTTCTTTGTGCAGTTACTAAGCTAGACACGCGAAGGTGTTATTGAACCGGCAGTGGAAAATAGGGGTTAGAGTCCGCATGTCAGCTTCCAACAGTGAACATATTTCCATCCTACAGAATTATCAAAATCGTGTTGCTTCAAATAAGATTAATAAAATCTTTCCTTAAATAAGTTCATATGCTGTTGCGTCACTTTAAACAAAATTGTCACATAAACATGATGCAATAAAGTTAAGCAATTAATTTGGTTTTCGTAAAATCTCTGATTTATTATAAAACCTAAAGAAAATAAATGGCACATAATTGGTAAAAAACGCGATATTAATTAATTTTTTTTTATTTTAAGCCAAAACGGGGGGCAATAGCAAAAGATAAAAATCAGGTGGCCTCATCTATGGTTGAACCACCTGAGAATGTGTGTGCCAACCTTATGTGTAATGTAATACACTAACTAATGTAGCCTTCTTCTCTCTCAGGTTCTGGGCGGCACATCCACAACACGGCGTAGTTGTCGTAGTCCGTTCCCAGCACGTAGTACTTAAGCGATACTGCACACACACATAACACTTAAGTCGCTTACGCTTACATTAAACGTTCAGTTGGAAATTCCTCCATTACCTTTGTTGAATCCATATAAAGGAAGAAAATAACTATAAGAACAGCATAGGTTAAAAAACAAACTGTGAAATATAAATTGAAATTGATTAAATAAATTAAAACCTTTCAGATTGATATTAAAGAATCGAAAACATGTTTAAGTATCATTCGGGCGTTGTAAATAAACGTAAATGACACTACCTATTAAAAACCAAAGATGATGAAAGAAATAATTATTTCCTCACGTACGGAGTAACGTTCATGCAATGTTGTTAGTCTTTCTGTAAACAGAGTTAGTTAAAAATGGAAGATGTTCTTAAACTACATGTCGAAATTCAAACCACAGCCTCTATGGCTTGATATAACCAACAAATCATTGTAGCAAAAGGTTGGGGTAATTCATCCAGTATTATTTAAATTTAATTAGAAGTCAGCAAAACACTGAGCTGGTACTCGGCAACCTCTTGTACCTGCGTGCACATGAAGTTGCATATCACGAAAGAGAACAGACCTGTCAAATCATGTGGAGACCGCCTGTACATAGGCCATGATGAAAACACTTGTAGAAATTAAGTCGCCAATACTGCAGTTTGTGTGATGTTGGAAATAACATACACTTTTGGTAGCCTTTACTACTCAATTGCTAATCTCCCATTTTTCATGAAGTTTTACACATGTGCAGTTTTACAAGTAACAAATAGCGGGGCCTACCAACCACGAGATTATGATGACCTACGTTTTGGCGCTCTTCAAATGGCGAACCAGTTCCATTTACATTTGAGATAATCAACTAGTTGTGCATGCAAGTACGTGAGGTTGCGGACTCCCGGAGTTGTTTGCTAATTTTGAAATTAAATAAAAAAAAAAACTAGATTAATTTCCTGAAAATTTTGTTACTTGGATTTATTGTTTATATAAGCCCATAATTGTACTGGATTGAATTTAGAAATTTAGGTTTTTATCACATTTGTGTATATATAAATATATATATGTGTATATAAGCATAAATCATTAGTTGCAAAGATTTTTTAGTTATATTGCAGTGTTCATTTCGCAGTTGAAGAGATTTTCTTATTTTATATGTGTTTTCCTTCGTGCTATGTTCGTGCTATATCGAAATCATTTAAGCAAAAAGAGGACGTCCACATAGGTTTTGCATACAAGTATTATTCAGCTACACTGTGTACATTAAATGAGCTAAAAGAATATACATATTTTCATATATTACACGTTGTACACATGTGCACCTCACTGTTCGCCACGCTCTTATACTTACCTACTAGCTTGAGATGTTGACACTGAAAAGAGGACGCCTACATATGACCTAAAAAAAAAAAAAACTTATGCTGAGTCCCTTGAAAAAAAACATTTTGTAGAAACGTAACTAATAAAAATATTTAAGCATTTATTATATAAATATAATAGGCATGTCATTTTGACAATGAAGTGCCTAGTCAGAAACTGAAATGTTAATACCCTTCTAAGTCAAGCATTGCAATTTTTAATCCTATATATCAAAGCGCATTTTACTGTACAACTCGACTGTATATACCCTAATCGTGCATGGTATAACATTCAAAAAATCAAAATTGCTTACAGACGATATTTATTCACATATAACCGTCGGGTTTTGGATATTTTTAATAGTACAATAATTTCAAAGAAATATTAATGAAATAAAAAAATACTGCGAATATAAGGAACGCATTCTCTTATGTGCTTTTCGTGTCACTATTTCTACTTATTTGATACACATTTTTATTTCTGCCGTTTTGCAATTCGCTTGTTTCTGGCAACCGTATTTATATAAATTGACGTTTGCTTCAATTCTCTTAATTTCGTATGTCGAGCGCAATTTTTCAATCGGTTGGGACGATTTAGATGAATGCCTATATCTCCTTTTATGAAATTCAACACCTAACTTTGAGAGATATAATATGAAACCAAAATCGTTTTTTAGTCGAACAATAATGCTGAAATAATAAACTCTACTTTTGAGTAAATGACTCAATAAAAAAGTAAACTAGATATAAGTTTATGTTATAGTCTATTCGCGGTTTCTTCACGCTTTTTAAAGCAAACCTTTGAAAAATCACACCATATGTGATGAGCTTGGTTGTTTCCAAATTGTCATGTTGTGCTATCAATAAAAACCCTTTTTTTGAAGTGAAATTATACTTTTATTGTATTCTTAATTTATATAATTTTATTTTTTAAAATAATATAAACAAAACGGGGAGAAAATAGGGGGGTTGGAAATACCTAGTAAGAAAGGGGATATAATAAAATTAGAAGAACTAGTACAGGGGCGTGGGGCGGCGAGTTTGCGTTGCCACGGTGGCCATCTTGGATAACGTTGCGACGAAACCTCCTGCTCCGTATTCCTCGTCAGCAGCGTCCATCTTGTTTTTTCCTTTTTTTCTAAAGGAGTTCCTATTTTTTCCCTATTCCCGATTTTCTGCTCTATCATTACACGTTGTTTTCCATGCTCTTGCATTCCGATTCTTTTACTTCACGCTCTGGCAATCCAATTTAATTTTCTCTTTCTCTCTCATTCCTTCCTTTCTTACTTGCAAGCTATGCCTCGGCTTCTTCTTATTCCTTTGGGCGTTCTTTATTTTCTCTTGTATTCCACCACATTTCTCTCTGTTGTATTCTATCCCTTGATTTTTACATCTAGCCTACTTTATTTTCTCTTTTGTCTTCTTCCTTTTTTAATTCCCGCGCGTGATGCCAGTCGTCTGCCGCAGACGGCCATATTTAATTCTCCCGCCCACCACCAGAGTGTGCTCATCTTTAATTCCCGTGCCTGCTACCAGTTGGCTGCTATAGACGGGCATCTTTGATTTTCGCGCCGGCCACCAGAGTTCGCTAAGTGGCACTGTTCGCAGATAGTAACGCTGGTATCGATGGGGCCATCTTGTGTGTTGGTTCACTCGTTGGCTGCAGGGACACGTTAGAGCATAGGGAAGTGTAGTTCAAACAGTTGCCACCAGGAGTGGAGGGAATTATATTAAGTTGGTTGTCGTTTTTAAGAATTCTCACCCCATATCAGTCTGTAAATGTTTAAGGGTTCCTCTGTCTTGTAAAACAGTCTTCATTACCTCGACACACCATGCCTGCATTTCCGACGAACTGGGGCAGCACATGCATACTTACCGTACCTATCGATGATGGTCAACTTATATTTGAAACCCTTATTAACAGATGCATACAGTATAATTTCAACTAGTTTGGTGTGGTATAGATCTTTTAGAGTAAAGACTAGTAATTTATTATTTGATAATTATTACAAGCAGGCAAATGAAGCTCGTCAGCGATCTGCACACAAGGCATTATTTTTAGTATATGTTCCCACTTTCACACAGTTCTTCTAAAATATGCACAACCTTGTACATGTGGGAATTATTGCCAGCCTGCTGAGATGCAACTAGCAGTCATATATGTGATACGAGCTCATTAGTATCATTCCAATAAACATACTAGAGTCAATTGCTTCCATCGAGTTTCGATGTCAGACCCAAGCCAGTCGCTAAACCAACATTCAGAAACAGATCAGCAATAATGGCGAACTTGGGGTGTGTACTGTCCTTGTAAGCGTTGCTGGAAGAGTCATTATCTGCCAAATGCAAACTCATAAGAGTAAGTAACTGCTTGTATTGGCGAATGCCTTGTGTGAGTACTGTCCAGGCACACGATAAAAATAATAGTGCTTAAAGACCTGGAGATGAACACATAGCTTCGTCACCTATCTGTATAAAATCGTTGGGCGGAAAAAATTTTCCCTTTTCCACAAAAACCATTTCTTATTTAACCTATAAACACCATACATTCCATATCTAAACCTGGTAGTATACAATGTCAGGTGCTTGCGAATGGTGGTGTTGTTTAAACTGGGTTTGTCCTTTTTAGGATACCTTTGTGGCCAAGGGTAAATCATCATCTTCACCAGCTGCAGTATCTTTCGGAATTAACTTGAACTTCCTCTCGATCCTGGGTTCGATGTCTGATTATTTCATCATGTCAGCCGGGGAAACAGTTGGTTGTTTTTGATTTTCTAGCTGCGATGTGATAGGCGGGGACGTCTCTTCCAAAGTATCATCGTGCGCCATGTTCATATGCTTAGTCAGTAAATACTTATGGTTCACAATTTCAATTACGCTATATAAATCCTCGGCAGCAGAATTAATTGTACTAAAATAGCGATCATGGTGTTCATAGTACATATAACACACACAGAAGCATTTAAATGTGCCCTTGTTGTGTGGTTCAAATTGGGCCCGTGAATACTTCTTCTGTCTGTGTGAGTAGATTAGTATAATATACTTCAAATGTGCTGATTCGAAGAGTTATGGCATCCCGAATGTGATTACAATGAAGCTAAAATTCTTCATAGGAATTCGTAACAGACAAGGCGCGAACAAACTTGTTTAACAAATTGTCTTCCGTAGCCACGAGCCGACCACCGAAAGCAGAGAGTTTCCTCATCACCTCAGTCAATTTGTAACTTGTCCATATAAATTAGCGCAACAATTGCAACCGAACACACGAGGCGATCATTCACATTCAGGAGCTTTTTGTCTAAAGCTGAGAGTTTCCCACACTCTCAATCAATGCTTTCAGTTCCGTATCTGTATTTGGAACCAATGCCTTAAGAACATTGCCGCAAAATTCACCCTACAATAACGTTAAATTTCGACACTATATTGGTGAGCTGGTTCATTCCTGTAAGTCAGTGTGCGAAGGTAAGCCTCAGACTAGGCGCTCGATACCTACAGTACCACGAATGTTTGCAAAGCCTGTGAAGTGATGGTGCAGATAAACGACACTTTAGCTGCATCACCATCATGTTTCGACACTGTAACATTCTTGGCACGTTTAACTCCGAAACTGCAGTTACCAACATCGGTAGATGCAACACAACTATTCGACACACACTTCAGGCCAGTATGGCCAAACTTGGATACAACAAAGGTCATCGTTCAGTAATGTATGCTAATGAACTGATCGAATCCCCTACGTAACCTGCCCTTGAGACGTCGGAAATCATAAACTATCGCAAGGAAACCATGAGGTTCTTGCCAGCAACACGAGCATATACCTTTAAACCTCTCAAAAAAAAATATCTGTGTTTACATGATCGGAGTAAAAATGTCGCAAATTCAGGTCATCCATGCGGAATATAATAAGGAAATTAGAATTGGAAAGCAGGAGTGGTTTGGGCATACACGAATAACTTTGACACAGGTAAATCGAATCCAACGCTACATGACAGCCCATACTGAAATACTGCTGCATGGTCGACTGCTTCTCACATGCCACATTATCGAAAAAACAACTCATAGTTTGGCAAAGTATCACTTGGCACAACTTCTTATTGTCACGACATGGAAAATAGTGTTGGCCATCTACAGTTTGAGGTATTTGAGCTTGACGTAGGTACTTTGCCTGTTGTAGCGATTTAGAGATAGGTAAATGATTTCAAAACGAAGACCACTGGGTTCCACCAACAAGCTCAGAAGCACACATATCTTTCCACAGTTGCTTTGTCCTGCTATGGTACCAAGCACGTTATTTGGCAGCAGCTTTCCATGATACGATTCTCGGAATATAGTTTCGTCAACAGTAGCGATGCGAACAGGAAGTTTTGTGGTCTGTGGCACGATCTCCATGGAACTGATACATTAACTGGTAAACCACCGGCACTTATGGCATCATGGCCATATTCGAGACCAGGTGAAGAAGTTTCTCATGTGCATGGCCGTGGTCAGGTGATGAGAATTACAAATCGAGGTCAGGTGAATAGAATGGCCCTATGCCAAAAAATAACGACTAGAGTAGATGTGGTGACCAAGTTGTGTTCTTATGTCATTATGTGCTGTGGGAGTAACACCAAAATCAGGCGTGGACTGGTATATACGCTGATAAACAACCTTCCTTTCGAGACCCTCATATCCAGTTATAAATACAGCAGACCTGGCACATGTCTGGCATGTTGACTGAAGTGTGGCAATGTCCCTGTCAATTCCGTGGACAAGGTATGCAAGGAACATGACATTGCCTATGCAACCATTAGTAAGTTGGAAAATAGGCACACATCCCAAATTTAGATTTGCAAACCTATTTCTCTGTACTGAGCATAGACGATTGCAATTGCATGTTTCTTTACATCAAGTAGGTCGGTAAGAGAGGCGTGGTGCATGTACCCACAGGTTCGTATGAGATAGATATGGGTGAGTACCTTAAGCACATACTGTAGCTGGAAGTGATGTTGGTGCTACAAGGTAATGCTTATATGCTGCACAGTGAGATTTATTGTACTGCTCAGATAGACTTCATGGAAACCGACACTAACTGCAATGCTTGGATTTGCGAGCAAGAAGTATGAAGCGAAGAAAGTATACTAATAATCCTGCAAATAAACGTTTCTCCCTTTAAAATTGCAATTAAAAATTGTAATTTTGCTACAGGAAGATACTTCAACGGTAAGCAAAGCCTAACACTATATGAATTTTCCGCATTGGTACTTGCAGTCTTTAAGACGGCGGATGTACTGAAGAAACCCATTTATGCCCATCATAATGAAGAGTGTACAGGAAGTAGTCACCTCTATAGTAGTCCGAGACAACGTATGGTTAATTTCCGTGGTGAGGCAATAAGAGTATGACTACATTCGTTCAAGTATGGACTAAAATTTAAGGGAATGAGTACTAAGGTAATAAAAGCAGCTTACGGTACAAAACTAAAGTCAGTACGAGGCGAGCACCCATTGTGTTAGCATCTGGAAACGTGTGTTTCCTAAAACAACGTTGACTGTTGGTCAACAAATATTGAAGTGGAAATATTAATCGTAGATGAGCCTGCAGGCTTCGAAGATGCGATCACCAATGAGGCAATCCATACATACAGCTCTATTTGTCATGGCAGTACATACTATCATCCGTGGTTCGAATCCCAGTACAAAACCATTATATTTGCAATGTACCGCGTAATTCATATTTGAGGTTCCGTAGGACTATTGCAAAGCCGGCAGCGCTGTACCTGTGATAACGAGAATCATCAGAAACAGTATACTGCACATCATAAGTACAATCGCGTACGTGATGAAATGATGTGAAGTATGTGCTACGAGAGATGTTGGAATTTCAGTCAACATTGTGAATTACGCCAGCGCTCGTTACACTAGACGTCTTAAATACTCTCAACTTAGCGAGATGAGTTGCTCTAAGCCCATATTGGGTCCCCTCCACTTTTCTCCCCTGTTCTATCACTGTGATGTACCGTCCTTCTATGTGTCACAATTTGTTTTGTTAACAGGGCAAGTTAATATAATTCCTTGCATCCCTGACCCCCACTTCCTCTAATCTACGACCGGTCGTCGCATGCAGGAGTTGTCTGAGGTGCTGCAGTATTTTTTATTTGTAATTGAGCTTTCAATGGGACGTGTGCAGAGATGAAGCACCTTTTAATTTATTCCGTCACCTGATTGGCTGTGATGTTGAGCAACACGAAACGGTGAGTCGTGGTTGCAGGCATTGTGTAAATCGGGTCTGTTTAAATTGTTTTTAATATTTGTGTGGCGTAATTTGTGTCGTCTTGGGCATGCAGCGAGTTGGTCTTTTTCTAAATTGTGGTTTCGGTCACCAGCGCAAATTTGGTTTCAGTCTAACTAAAACTCTAGCTTCTCTGCGTGTTCCTGTCTTTTTGACGTGTAATGTTTAGTTTTGTCCACGATTTTCGCCTTGGGCATACATTATTAATTGTTTAATTGTAAATGTGCTTGTTCTTTTGCCTTTTAATCGATGGAGCTCTGATGGGTCAGTTGAGTGCCTCCACCGATACTTCACTTTTAACAAAATTTTAGTTAATTTTTAAGATGTATATTTTATTAAAGGAGGCTTTACTGGGCTTTTTACAATGCCCTCCTTTATTCTGATTCTTCAATATCTAAACTCTAGTCAATCTACTTGTGTTTTGCAATTTTCTAAACAATTTACAACCGTTGTATTAAAGGTGTAATTGTGTATTTCACGTTTTAATCAACATAAAACTGTATGAAGAAATTATTAAAATACTTTTACATTTTGTAATCTCTTTTGGTTAAACGTTTAACCATTTCTGTGCATTTTTGGTTTATATACATGTTTGTGGTTATCAGTTTTATGAATTTTAAGAGGTTGAGAAACACTTTTTATGGTGCTACCTGTTATTATTAAAATATTTTGCCAAAATATAAGTTTAAAAAAATAGTTCATTTGTATTATATTAATTGTATTTCGTGACATAATCACAAATATTTACAAGTGATCAACCATCCAACGTTTGGTCACATAATCTATACAAGTTTTAACGTAGGTTAACCCATGTTAAAAACGTTAGTAAAAAGAAAGGAAAAAATGTTCCGGAAAAATTTCCCTTCACGAGATTCGTTANGCATTTTTGGTTTATATACATGTTTGTGGTTATCAGTTTTATGAATTTTAAGAGGTTGAGAAACTCTTTTTATGGTGCTACCTGTTATTATAAAAATATTTTGCCAAAATATAAGTTTAAAAAAATAGTTCATTTGTATTATATTAATTGTATTTCGTGACATAATCACAAATATTTACAAGTGATCAACCATCCAACGTTTGGTCACATAATCTATACAAGTTTTAACGTAGTTTAACCCATGTTAAAAACGTTAGTAAAAAGAAAGGAAAAAATGTTCCGGAAAAATTTCCCTTCACGAGATTCGTTAAGGAGGTAAAACATTGAAGTCGAAGTTCCTATCAATTGAATGAACGCCTATCAGTCAGGCAACCACAATGAGTACATCAGTATAGCGTATTGCATAGTAACCGCTGTCTGCTATCTACGGCTTCGTAAACGTGCATCGGCATTCATCAAGGCGTCTAGTGTGGTCACTTTGCAGACACACCTTGTTGCTGTCGCACTGAATGTACGAGACTGGCACAAAGAAACTGCCGCAATGCTTACACGTCATATTTCACTGTTGGTTGGTGGTATGAGGTACGCTGAACAAATGGCAACCATACCTCACAGGTTGCCCAACTGCTAGGCATTCACTAGATCCTTTTGTTCTGCACTTTTAAAAGTGTACGTTCTTAACGAATCGCATAAGTACACAATGTCTGTAAGTTATTCATCTTGTATTTTTATAGCGAATCCCCTACTTTCGTCTGTAAATTAAGTTACCAGAAAATCACGTATATAATAATACTGAGAAACAAATGAAAAATGGATCAAAGGAGCGATAGGAAAACCCGAAAATGTGCAAGTAAATATTAAGAATAGCTGAACTTCGGAAATGTGAACACATCAATTTTCTTCCAATTGTATCATAGTAATCTAGACAAGGCGTGGGCACGTGCATTATATAATTCCTTAAACTAGTACCCATCTTTACGTCACTGTGGGCGCATTGTTATTTTTCAGCATGGTGCACTAGCTGAAGTCTTTCGCGAATCACGCGCGGTGGGACATAACTCGTTCAGCAACCGAACAAGATAGTAGCACATTACACCTGCAGTTTGAAGGACAGGCGAAGGCAGGTTGGTTTACTTCAAGCCTTATACAGAATGTAATCGATTCCTTCCATGTTCCTGCTTCCCCAAATAACATGCCCAGTCTCTACTATCCCTACAATTGACGATAAGTTCGGCCCTACTAACCTCTCTGTTAACATTCTTTGGATCAGCGAACAATGAGTTGCGTTCCTCAACGGCCGCCATGCTTACCTACGAGCCAGTGGACGTCCGCTGCAGAAAAACGCTGATTTTTAGTTCTGCCATGCTTTCTATGACGTTAGTATTGGCCTCATTATCACTTTTGAGTTATTGTCGGCAGCTCTCATAACATGTAAATTACACAATGAAAGAAATTGATGGCATACTAAGTGATGATGGGAAGATCATTTGCTTGAGAGGCCGTTAACTTGACATTAGATTGGCTGGCAGCCAGTAGTGAACGCTGTGTAGTCCAGTGTAGTGTCTGGTGTGTTGTGGGCCAATAAGGTGGTAGTTGGGGCGAGTCTGTAGCTGATGAGGCCGTCGTCATGTTTGTTCATTTGGCATGGTGATATGATTCCGGTCGTGCGCGCCATCTTACTTTAATGGTTATTGTGCCTAGCGGCCAATCGGCTTGTTGTATAACCAGCAAAGAGCAATATTGGCAAAATCACTGTGAACTCTTAGGGCACATGGTGTGTGGAGAGGGAAGTTTTGGGCGTTGGAAAATTGTCCTTCTGGAGGGAGCCTCCTTCCGTCTGTTCTCGAGCTCAGAAAACTTGAAGGTTTTTTAAATTCTTGATATCTACACTGATAAATCCACCGGCTTGTTAAATGTTAAAGTACCATTATGGGCTCTGTACCGACACAGCAGGTAGTATAGTCTGTTTCACATGAGATATTTCCTTGGATTATCCTGTTTGCGCTGTGAAACTTTATTTAATCTCCTGCAAATGGTGTCGACTGCAGTTTCGTGTCAGCATGGGGTGCCATCGTCGTATAGTACATACATGGTTACCTCTAACTTTTGTGAAGCCCTTCTGAAGTTCGTCTTTCAAGGTATTCGTCCGCCTAATAAAAAGAAAGCTTTACCATGTCTAGACAATTACACCGAAGATACAACGCCCCACATTTGTGTGCACTCAGTTTAGTAATATTTTGCATAAGGACTAATTATTTCAAGGACTTACTAACACACTTATTTTCTGTTTTTATTTGTACGAAACATCATAATCTATAAATTAAATTTAAGTAAAATTTAATATAACCAAACATATGACACTATTATTTTAACGGACGTACACAACGGTTGTGATACACAACACACATCTGAGAAAAAACCAAACACGTCAAACAAGGGGCAATATTTCAAAGGTAGAATGAAAATGTGTGAAGAACACTGTGAATTTACTATAATAGGACTAACGCTGCAAACCGCATTTTCGAAAGGTTTTTGAAATGTAGAAATTCAGTAAAATCAAAATACAACGGGAATGTGGTTTAGTCCTCCATCGCATACGTCTGTCCTCTTCATTTCCGACGTATACTTACTCTCTCAACATTGTTTCCAAACCACGGGTATTCAAAATTTTTTCTAATAAAGAAAATCTTTTTAGTCTTATCTGCAACGAGTGGCGGGTTGTATGTTTAGTTTTGAACAAACTGTAAATAATTCATTTTGTAGGAATCTGAGATTTTATGTGTTTTTGGATGATATTTTACAGCCCGGAAGAACAATTTTCTCCACTTACTTTGCCTTTTGCCAAATACGCCATCGAAGTTGCCATTTGTGCTGTCCGCTGGCCTGCTGAGGGAGCCACTCATGTACCGGTAGTCTCCGGACCTGCGAGAAGAGTACATACTTCCAGTTTCACAGTCCTGCGCTACTCCGCAAATCGACGGAGAATATTTTCTTTTAGAGAAAAACCTTATGTCATACATATGTAGTGACCAACAATAATATGTCGGTATTTGATGTTATTGGAGAGTGAAGAGATTTGGGCGGCTCCTAACAAAGCGAGGTGAGTATGGAGCAGCGCCGGAATGAAAGGGATGGAAACGGGATACACCCGAGAAAACCTACTGACCAGTGACATCATGCTACACGATACCCTCATGCTAAAATCGGAGAGTAACACCGCCGGGATACGAACCCAGCCCGCTTAAGAGGGAGGGGAGTAGTCTAATTACTACACCACTGCGGGCGCGATACCATTAGCAGCAGTTGTTTATGCAACTATGGAGTATTGTCTAAACGATTAATGATATCTGTGACTACGTGAGGGATTTACCTTATTAATGTGCAATTTTCGATTGTGCAGAAAGTTTTTTAATCGATTACACTTGGTGTACAATAACCAATATAGTGTGTGTATATATATATAAATTAAACCCACTAAATTCGGCTGCAAGGTAATCACGAAAAAATAAGTTGAAAACACATATGCGACCTATGGTCTAAAGTGAATTCTAAGGGCGATACACATATTTGAAGTTGGAGCTGAAACACCAGTTTCTAAAACAATGTTATGTACCTATCTCTGGAATCGCCCCCTCCCTTCGATAGCAGGGGCCACGGTGGCTGTGCGGTTATACTGCTCGCCTCCCACCAAGGCGAACCGGGTTCAACCGGTTTTTTGCAAGTGGGAATCGTGCCGGACGATGCCGCTGGCCGGCGGGTTTTCTCGGGGATCTACCAGTTACCCCACCCCATTCATTCCGGTGCCGCTCCATACTCTCCTCACTTCACCCTCATCGGATATCAAGAACTCGAACTTAGGAGCCTCCCATATCTCTTCACTCACTCCCTTTCATAGCCGCAATAGTGTGTTATTGGGTGTTGTGATCTGTTAGGTCTGGCCATCTGTTAGGTATTGGTATTATGTTTTAATTAAAACACCAACTATTTGAATACGGCGAAGTTTCGGATATTAACACTGCGGAATATTTTTCGTCAATTGTGACATGTAGATCAACTATGCGTCTTTTAAATACCAAATATGCTATTGCGTCGTGGAGGTTTGTACGAAATAAAGAGTGCAACTGTGATTATTCACATGACATAATTTGATGACAACGACAGATGTTGTGATGTTTACAGATGTTTTCCAATTACCGATTATAAATACCCAGAATTCAATCTTAAATATTTCCTTAAATATTTGAAATAAACAAGTGTTTCAGATCCAACGTCAAAAATGTGCACAGCCCTATGATAAAACTTTAGGCCGTAGTTTATATTTATGTGTATATATATAGTTATTAACTCATTTTTTAGTGATTAAACTGTTGCCGATACATTCCGTACAGACTACGATACATGAGAGAGTTAAGGTACATATAAGCTTATAAAGACAAGCAACAAGGCAACAAGGGGAGAAACTGAAATTTATGTTGGTCTGCACAATGTAAATTTAATCGGTTCATTTCTATACAGAAGATTAACTCCTTTGGAAATTCATCTAAGCCAATAGTAAAAGTGAAATATAATTCTAGTCACCTGGAATAATAACAGCGAATTTTTTAAACGTATGCTTATTTAAACTGGGGAAAGAAAGAAAACGGAGTAAATATGGATTTCATAGCTGACGATACACTTGCTATTTTAATATATGAATCAAATGGTGTCACACTAGTTGAATAGAAATCTTTACAGCACCAGATATTCAACTAAAAATATAACAATAAACTAAAAAAATTTAAAATGTTTACGAAACATACGTGATCAACTGCAATGAGCGAAAGACTACATAAGAACTCACTTCGTTAAATGTGTACCACAAAGTAGCAAATTTTACTCTAAGAGCCGAACAAATTTTGCTAATGTAGTTTAAACCCTTGATTTCTGTGTTTCAAAACAGTGTCGCCTATCTGTGCCGTAAATATGAAAAAACAGCTCAATATTTCTGAAAAGTATCTGCTTCCGAATAATTAAAGAAATTTGTCACGTGCTGTGACTAACTTCTGTTTTGTTTTTTATACAATGTACTTTTTTTAAAATTTATAATTGCAGTGACATAAAAAATTAGAGAAGTGACAACATAATGATAATTGCAACTTTAGCAATAATTTAAATGTTCCCTAACAATTAAATTATTGCTAAAGTTGTTCTGTTGAAGGAACTGTCTGTTATGTAGGAGGAACAGAAGGTTCTCTTGTAGGAAATATATTCATAGTTGGAGATGCAAACACAGATCAAACCTCAACAAACATTTATGTTGCAGTTATTGTAACTACGTAAACAATATTTAGGTTGTATCTGCAACCTTACTGACTGCTGTTCCTATATTAAAAGAATATATTGTTTACGGCTACAGATATTTGGTTCTTACAAATATATTTATTTCGCAGTGTAAGAAGGGCGATTTCACCAACGTGTATACCTATAAAATCTCCGGGACACGATATTTGAAGTATTAAAAAGGCCATGTAACAACCATATCTTAATCATTACGCCATAAAAGGGACCTAAGTTTGGCTGAAATGGTAAGTCGCTGGCCTTAAATATCTGTGGTCCCCGGTTTGATCACCGGTACCGTTGGAGGGAGGGGTGGGTCGTGGAATGCCGTGACGCAACATAAATAAGTGGTTTTTTATATGGAGAGTTTGGTGGACACTGAAGTGGTCTGTGGTTTTTCTCGGGGCTCTCTCATTTCCTCCCCCAACCTAACTCCTCTTGGTAAACATCCTCATCGTGTCTCACCTAACTCATTCTTCGTGCTGGCTGGAGGGACAGGATTGTCCCTCGGGTGGTGGTGAGAGGTGGAGAGGTTTGGATTGCCATTAACATCGAAATCTTGACAGCCAATTATGGTGAAATGAAATGAGTACGGAGCAGTATGGGATTGCAACAGCGGGGTAAACGGGAGATATCCGGAACAACCTCTGGCCAGCGTCATCGTCCGGCACAATACCTGTGGGTGAGCACAACGGGAATCGAAACAGATTCGCCTTGAGGTGAGGCGAGTAGTCTGACCACTACACCACCGCGGCCCCTCCTTCGTGTTGGGAAGCCTGCTCCGATAAGCGCCAGCATCCTCTTATCCGTTGTAACCCTGCTCCAGGCAGGAAACCCGTGTAGATTGACATTTTCATTGAGCCATGACCATGAGACGACAGGATAACAGGAAAACCGTTGAGCGAGTCTTCGAGTTGACTTACAGACGGAGAGAGCGCACGCCAGTTCAGTGTCTGGCGTAGAGGCTATGATAAAGAATGTGAGGTGCGTGCCGGGCTCACCTCTAACGCTCTCGCGTTTCTAGGCTTCGGACTGCGGGACTGTGAGCATACGTGCGTAAGTTTATTTAAACAATTTAAATAAGTTAAGGAATAATGTAGTGTATAGAAACGAGTATATGATTTAAAAAGTTATTGTATGGATAAAAGTCGCACAATTATTTCAGCAAAAATACGAATACTATTGAATATTTAGGCCTTGAAAAGTAAAGACAAAACCACGACGTGCTGTGTTGACTTCACGTTTATACTCGTGTAAAGGGAAACCTTTGATGTGATGGTACAAATAAAAACTGCACATGATAAAAGATAGACGGAGATTTCAGTCACGTAGGTGAAGTGTTATAAAGATGCACATATAAATATTTTATGATATCTCACATAATAGATGAAATAAAGTAAAAATTGAAATTAATGACCTAATATTAAATTCTAACTTGAACATAACAATTTTTTACAAAAAATGGTTTTTAGTTTATGACACTAATTGCTTGATTGAAAATCTGATGAATTAAGCTTAACATATTGATAACAAGTAACTTTTAAAATTGAATTTTAATTTTCTAACAAGTTAGTGTACATGTCTGAGTGAGCGGCTGTGAAGCGTAGGTTCAAATATTACGTCCCCTAATGGCTAAACATAACTGTTTTGGTTCACTCGTAACCTTGAAATTGTGCTAGAAAAATTACGCTACAATTGCCGGTTAACTAAGGACTTCGGAAGTAAGTAATTAAAAAATAAATCCCTTTTCCTGACTGCATATACTTAGTTTAACACTTAGTAGCACGCACCCAGTAAAACTAGCAGCGATATGGAAAAAGTAACTTAGTTATATTTCTTCACGTCAAATTAAAAGTGCCATGTTGAATTGCGTGTAGATTAGAGTTATTTTAAGTACGTTCGGTTTTTTTCAAGCACCCAAGTGTAAGAATTAACAATGCCTATTAGAAAAGTTTTTACTTTCTTAGCAATTACACAGATTAACTCTTACTGGATAGAATTAATGTGTCCGTGGCAACCTTAATATCTCGTGTAGCTGTAAGATATAAAACTGACAGAAAATAAAAGCTTAGACAGGATTTCAAAAGTGCTCAGTTAATCGTAAACAGTTGTTTGATATTTGAATGATGGCAACTGTTTTCAGTACTGCACCTCTAAGCTATACCATAGTTAGCAAAGTAAGAAATTTTAGTGGAAATTAAATCTGTTTTTAAATCAAACGTTTACTTATAAAAAGAAATAATATGTTTCCTGAAACTAAAGGCACCGAACTCAAGAGAATATTTTGCTGCAGTATGGAAGAGCGATAATTCTACTTAACACTATAGCCGCCAATTGAAAAACAATTATTCTTGGACTTAACCATGGGTCCGAGGCACAGATTTCATGTCTGGAAAGATGAGGAAGCCCAGCAATTATGCTTCCTTTCCTCGGTAACTGCCATGTAGCATCTCAACGTACCAATACGGCTGCGCGATATCCACAACCCAGCTTAATCTATATCAATGACATATATCTCTATCTTAAAGAAATGAGATTTATCACTACATATTGTTAATAACAACACTATGGCGAAACTAGTTAATACATAGCACATGTAAAATGCAGATATCAGAAATATCAATAACAAAAATATAAACATCTGTAAAAAAATACTGCCAATGCCGCTAATGTCGGAATATCGCTGACATAGCAGATTTGCGTTATATTAATCTACGTTTTTGTAGATCGTCGCAATTGCGATATATCAGCAACGTTGCCAAAACGCGTTCTACACAGGTTGGGAAGCTCAAAGTGTTAGTAGTTGGACAATAAAAATGTTTCGCCAACAGGTAGCGCTTATGTCGTACGCGTACTAGATTTTTTTGTAATGAAAGTAAATGGGATGGTAGTACATTTCATAAAATAAATATAATTGAGTACATTTGAAATTTACTTTTTGCTCTTGCAAGCACCTTTGGAGAGCGTGAATAATTGTTACAAAATAAAGTTAATACTTAGTAGTTTGACTTGGGCAAGTATATATTACACATTGGGTCAAACACAAACATTAACACACAACTAACAAAATGAATTTCTCCATTTACCGCCAGGTTAATAGTATTAGCTTCGTAACAGCAGCGCACCTGGCAGCGGAAATTTTCCCTACGTCAAACTCTCTCAATAAGAAATATAATTTTGTTCCTAACCTGAGTATAACGAGCCTTACAGTCGTAGCAAACCGCAGAGCGGATGTGTTGTTTACAGGAGTCGTATACTCACGTGATGTTTTGCGTCATGAAGATGCTCTCAATGCCGCCACTCTCGCTTCGTCGCAGCAGAAAGTGGGAGCACTTCATCGAATCCCTGGCAGGCCTGTTGTTGTCCGGCTCACGCACAATGTGCCACGGGCCGAAGAACTGCCAACAATCAACAATATTGCCAACACACCAGCACAACAACAAAACTATTTGTGAATGTGGCCCTCCCCGTCCAACTAAATCAGCGCTAACATATACCTAGTGTGAGGCTTTCGACTGGAGATCCTGACATTGTAAAAGAGTGAGTGAGGAGTGAGCGAAGAGATCTAGACGGCTCCTAACAGCGAGGTCTTGAGAGCTGAAGAGGACGATTGAGGCATGGAGCAGCGCCAGAATGGTAGGGCGGTGGAAATGGGAGATGCCGGAGAAAGCCCGCCCACTAGCGGCATCATCTGGCACTATTCTCACATGCAAAAATCCAGAGTGACCCGGCTGGGGATTGAGCCCGGCTCGCCTTGGTGGGATGCGAGCAGGCTAACCACTCTGCAGGCGCGGCCACTACAGTAAAAGTTTTTGTACGTTTTACAAACAATTGCTCAAAAATAAGTTGCCAAAGATTTTATTTTAAATGGCACTAAATTACTGAACACATACATTACATTGATTTGTAAAACGTAGAAATAATTTTACGTTGCTTCACGTTTATGAAAAAACTTGAAGAATACAATACTTGCTTGATAAAATTGACTACTAGTTTTACGCATTCCAAATAAACGTTTCGTTAATTTCAATTGTGGTGTAGGAGTTCGTCGGTAACTCAGACACTAAAATGGTTACTGAATAAAGAGTAATATATCTGGGCAGCTCTCAACATCAAGATCTTGAGAGACCATGAGGGTGAAGGGAAGTGAATATATTGCCGGAATGCAAAGGTAGGGGTAATGGGAAATCCCCGAGAAAACCCGCCGGCCAGCGGCATTGTCCTGCACGATTCCCATATGTGAAATTTCGGGGCGACCCCGACGGGAATTGAGCCCGGATCGCCATGGCGAGATGCAGATGCAGTACTCACGCGCCCACAGCGACTCCACAATGTCACTTCCTCGCACTGATGTCTATATTGACCACTGCAGCTCCTCTGTTTGCTTTACGTAGAAGACTATTGCAAACTGGTTTTGTCATTTGGTTTAAGAGTGTTAAGCGACTTTTCCACTGACACGTGTTCATGCTAACAAAGTGACATCATGTGCAATGGGAACTCCGAGAAGATGATCGGGCAGTTTTTTCCACTGCCAAACACTTCCAAGCCAGAACACCAGTAGCTGGGTCGGCCTCTTTGATATCTGCGTACATGGACGAGGAGGATAACCTTAATACAGGCTGCCCTGAACCTGCTTGACAAACACCGTGTAAGGGTTTACCACAGCCCGCTGTTTGACAGACACTCCAACTGCGACGTCAACATATCATGCTCTCCAAACTAGAGTCAGTGGAAAGGCCGCTTATAGAAGTAGCAAGAATACCTTTAGTCTTCTCAGTTTAGTTTTTTCACACTAGCTTTCCTTTACGGTGTTTGCTTATTGCACCCTTGTGAATGATAACGCTTATTTTCTTTCTTAGAGTGCAGGCAAATGATTCCTTACCAGCAGACAAGCCTCAGTGTGGCATTTGATTAGTTATCCTAGAAACAGACATAGAGTTGTCTCGTTATGATTGACTTTATCTCACAATGGCTCCACTAGCATACACATTCGATCAAAGATATGCTTTGTGTCGGTCCAGAAACTAGCGACGAAATCGAGAAGTTAATCTGAAATATATTCTATAATAGTGGTTCTGTATATACTCAGTAGTGCTACTTAGAGTATCAAACAAACAATAAAATCCACTGTTTGGTTTCGTTTTGCATAATATAATCGTTGTGTGAGACTTCAGTCCATCATTATCTTTGGGCGTGGCCACTTTAAGCAGCGATTGCCAGTCTTTTGCAACGGATATGTTATTTCCTTTACAGTATTAATATCAGAGTAACAAAACCTATTTATGTTAGCAATTTTCTTGACTCGAATTCCACCTTTTCAGTAATTTAATTTCAAACAAATGGTAATAAAATAATTATTGCGTTGGCGATGATGAACCAGGCGTATTTTCAAAAAATTTCCAAATTGTAAATGTGATAATCATATATGCTTAAAAAAATACGACATAAATATATTCACTACTGCCTACTAATAACATGCTTTATTATAAGACCAGCATAATATCTGGTAAAGCGAAACTAATTTATAGTATAAAATTAACTCTAACAAATATCATATGCTTTCAAAGCCGAGGTGTATTTCGAAAAGGCATACACATCTAATCTGGAAAGCATGCATTATCACCTTAATCCCCGAAGCGACAAGAAGAATTTGAAAACTTATTGAAGGTCTGCGGTATAAATAGAGATTCAGATAAGGAAATAAACTTAAGTGGGTTCAATGCTAAACTGAACGCTTCTTACTCAGCGCTCTGTATAATCCCCGCTGCTTGCACCATACACAAAACGCAATCAGTCCAACATAAAAGAGAAGTATATTCAAGCACGCAACTCGTGTCGCTGATATTTTGTATGCATCTGCGACAAATTTTAAAGATAATGGTGAACGGAGAAGGAGAATGTGTTGTAACGAGGCGACATATTCGTTCATTTGTTTATGATGATTAATTATCGGTCTGGAAACTTTACAAAGAGATCATAGGTACAGAATTTAATGCGATGTGATAATTGCAGGCCCAGATTGACGGTGAACATGCACTCAAATAGACCTACCGTATCTTTTGTACCGTACACGTAAATTTTACTATGTTTATTTAATTATGTATTTTAATAATTCTTTCTTGGATTAGTGATTTGTTGGGATTTGGGCAAACATTCAAATCACAGAAATGTTATCACGTTACACAGTGTTTCAAACATATACTTACCGTTCCAGGTATAGTAAATATATTAAAGGTTTCTGAATAATTGAATGTCGGATATTTAATTTTTTATTCAAACTGTTCAATCCTCGGCCGATTCACTTCCTAAGTATTTTAATACTTACTGATATGTTGCTCGCATTTATATTTTCATAGGTTGTTTATCTCATTTCGGTGATAGACTGTCTACATTAGTTTTATATTATCTGTAGTTGTTTCTTACCATCTTTATTAAAAATGTTTCATTTTCCCATTTTCCGGGATGCATAACTAACTCCCTTAATAATCACATCTGGTCATAAGCCGTGCATATATTTTCAATATAATTTTTCATAATAAATCAACACCAAACGTTTTAACATACTTAAAAAAAAAGTTTAATAGTGTAGTGCTGTTACAGGGATATAAGGAAACACACGGAGAAAACATTTTTGTGCACCAGTAGTTAAAAAATGGCTGTTTAAACGCAGGTTCGTGACAGGGAGCCGGTAGCCACCGCCGAGGACCTCCTCCTCATGCATTCAGCCACCATTGTTTTCCCGTTTTTCCCTCGAAATGTACATTTTTTTCCCTCAAAATGTCACATATTTCCCCCGAAATGACTCTTTTTCCTTAAAAATCTCCCTTTTTCCGTCGAAATTTCCCTAATTTCCCTCAAAATATTATTTTTGCAAAATAAATTCAATGATTCCACAATGTGGCTAAATGACTCATTTTTGGGCAATGAGGTGTTGAGAAGTCTTCTTATAGTCGAAACCTACCATACTTCATGCTTTTGCATTCACAGGGTGCCGTGGAGACGCAGCAGATGGAGGACATGTTAAACTTCACCCCCTTGTATTCCAAGCTAGGAGGGTTATCGCAGAGTCTTCCCAAATACGATGTAAACTACAAATAGTCATTTTTGCCCTATGAGAATTTATAAGCATAGTTAGCAGTAATTCCCGAACCGTTTACGATGTAGTCGTCAAATTCATAAAATAGTCATCGATGCAAACAAGGAAAATTAACAAATAGTCATTTAAACTGTATTTAAACTTATAAGTATAGTTGGCCATAATTCCAGAACCATTTAAGATGTACCCGTCAAATTCATAACATAGGCATCGACGCCAACATAGAAAATTAACACATTGTCATTAAGCCCTATGCAAACTTATAAGCATAGTTGGTGGTAATTACCGAACCGTTTAAGATTTAGTCGTCAAAATCATATCACAGGCTTCGACACAGACCGGAAAATGAACAAATAGTCATTTAAGCACTATGCGAACTTAAAAGCATTTTTTGCTGTACTTCCCGAACCGTTAAAGATGTACTCGTCAAATGCATAACAAAGGCATCGATACAAACAAGGAAAATCAACAAATGGTAATTTAAGCCCTATGCGATCTTACAAGCATAGTTGGCGATAATTCCCGAACCGTTTAAGATGTAGTCGTGAAATTCATTACTTAGGCATCGACGCCAGATGCAGGCACCCTTACATAAAGAGTGATTCAAAATGCTGAGACGAAGCGCGCGGAATAACATAAAGGGCGCTACCGTACACTTCAACGATGCGTGCATTTTAATATTAAGGGTGACGCAAAACACTTCAACGATGGATGCATCCTTACATAAAGGGTGATGCCAAACACTGCGGTGAAGCGCGCGAGGCATAAAGCACAACACCGAACACTCTAATGGCACCTACATTATTTTATATAAATGGTGATGCCGAATACTTCAACAATGCACGCACCCTAACATAAAGGGTGTCGCCGAACACTTACACAATGCAAGCACCCTAACAAAAAGGGCGATGCCAAACACCGTGGGCATGCAGGCAACTTAATAAAGAGTAACGTCGAACACTGCGACGAAGCGCGCATTGTACAACATAAAGGGCTCTACCGTACACTTCAACGACACGTGCATTGCAATATAAAGGTTGGCTCCGAACACTTCAACGAAGCACGCACCCTAACATAAAGGGTGACGCCGAACATTTCAACGAGGCGTGCACCCTAACATAACGGGCGGCGTCAAACACTGCGGCGATGCATGCACCCTAACAAAGAGCAACATCGAACACTGCGACAAAATGCGCGCTCTCCATAACATGAAGGGCGCTACCGTACTCTTCAACGAAGCGGACATTTTAATATAAAGGATGGCACCGAACACTTCAACGATGGACGCACCCTAACATAAAGGATGACACTGAACACTGTGACGAAGCACTCATGGCATAACATATAGGGTGCTACCCTACTCTTCAACAAGGCATGCATTAAAATACAAAAGGGCGGCGCCGAACACTTCAATTATGTACGCCTCCTAACATAAGGGACGATTTAAGCCCTACAAGCATAGGTGTCCATAAGTTCTGTATCGTATCATGTAAGATACGTTCATCAACTTCATAAAATCGCTCCTGTCATCTCGAAAGGGTTAAGTCTTCCCAAATTTGATTAACATTTAAGTTCCTCCTACGAAATATACATCACACTCTTTCAGGTCAAGACGGGAGAGTTATATCAGGATCTTCCCAAACACATACGCAGAGGTTATCCCAGATCCTTCACAACCATACACATGATAAAGTATTAAAGGCAATAGACACTTCTATGAAAACAATAGCAGGAACAATCACGTCACTACTGTAACATATAATTTAAAAAAGCCTAGCAAATTTCGAAAGCATCTCGACTCTAACAAAGCTGACATAAAGGTCACTGCTGTTGCATCTGCATGTATATAGGATAGGATGACCGACTCAGTGACTATTACGACTTCGAAGAGTGAACAGAGCTTTTTTTTTCTACGATGGGAAATAATCGAGAAAGTTATTAATGTCGTTACTGTAAGAAGACTTTTTCTCAAAGCTGTCATGCTTGTTGACACGAGACTGGTTGCCAAAAAATTTGAAATATATTATCTTATCATATAAAAAATGCAAATCATATTTTCGAAGACTCGATAGTTTAAAAAGGCATAGCGCAACGTGCAAAGCTCATCTTCCTACACAGGTCAATCAGTATTTTCTGAGAAAAGAGAAAATTTTTGATGGAAAGATATCCGCAAAAGAAAATTCCGAACCATCGACAACATTAAGGGCAACTTAACCTACTATGAAAACAATGGCTGGAACAGTCACATATCCTAGACATCCATGCCTCTACTGTAACAGTACATTTGCATATGCCTGCAATGCGAAGAGACATATAAAGCATAAATACAAACTGAATCCATATTGCACAGTCTATCGATGCCATATATGCCAATGTATGATCACTCGTATAGACAGTTTAAACATACATATGAAAAAGTGCAAAGACCTGGTTTTCTCTAAATGCTGAGCAAAACAGTGCATTGTCAACGTTACAAAATTGTGACGATCAGATGTCTGCTGTACAAAGTATGGATACGCCTTCATCACCAACTTCTGACCTTCATTGTGAGCAATGAACACAATCCGTCACCAATGAGTAGGAAACATTGTCGGAAATGCGGTAAAATCTTTAGTAAAAGTAGCAACGCACGTCGACATGAGAAATGTAAAACGACGTGTAGCGGTTGAGAGACGTTAGCTGAATATATGTTTACAGAACACGTAAAAAAAACTTAAATCCCACTGGCGAAATATAAAGATTTGAACATATATATATATATATATATATATATATATATATATATATATATGTANAAAACTTAAATCCCACTGGCGAAATATAAAGATTTGAACATATATATATATATATATATATATATATATATATGTAAAATTGATGGAATCGCCTTAGTTGTTATTCGAATTTCGAAAAGTATAATTCGTCTCGAACGAGGAAGGAAAATAAATCAGAAAGACATTTGTACTGTTGCTTCAAGAAAACATTAACTAAGAGCTGTATTACCCGCCGACATGAAACTGTATGTTCTATGAACATGAAGCAATCTAGCTTAACATGTGAACAGTGTAAGTCTCAATTTGGACGATGCGATAACTTATAAAGACATCTCGCAAAGTGTGAGGGACTCCCTCCTATGTCAGCTAAGTGACATAGCATATTGCATACATCTGAAAAAACATGTGAACGGCAGACACCTGCTGCTGCATTGGATACCGGCGCACTGTCACCCTCGACAACATCAGACCTGGACATGAACAGTTCACCACAGACATCGTGATATTCATGTTACTACAGTACCAAGACCTTTAGTAAATGTGGCAGTGCTCACCAACATGAAAAATCTGGAAAATGTTTGAAGAATATGCACTGGGCTCACTAAACTACTTGTTGCTATAAGTGTGGGCGTGAATTTAAATGANATTGCATACATCTGAAAAAACATGTGAACGGCAGACACCTGCTGCTGCATTGGATACCGGCGCACTGTCACCCTCGGCAACATCAGACCTGGACATGAACAGTTCACCACAGACATCGTGATATTCATGTTACTACAGTACCAAGACCTTTAGTAAATGTGGCAGTGCTCACCAACATGAAAAATCGGGAAAATGTTTGAAGAATATGCACTGGGCTCACTAAACTACTTGTTGCTATAAGTGTGGGCGTGAATTTAAATGATATGACATAACAGGTGTTCCAGACAGCATGCGACTCAAAATACACGACCATCAGGTAAAACTATGCCATGAATCATATTACAACCATGACCAAAACATGTACATATAAAGCACCTACACCTGCACCTGTTGTAAACTTACCAAATGAGAATGGGTTCATACTGAAAGAATCTGCATTCCGAGGTCTTATGAAGACGTATGTTGCAGCTTATTCATCAGACATGGTGGACGATATATGTAAATATCTTAAGCATATGAAACAGAATATCGCAGATCAACTTACATGCGAGATGGAAAAAGAAGGTGCGTTAAAATATGATAAATAGTTGGACTGTAAATACACCAAACCAGAACCACACAAAGATGAATATAGCGAGAGGGCCTTCAAGACCTCGAATGTACCTCTGTAAAACACACACAAAATTGAAGATAGCGTTGAAGCTAATGTAAAGAAAATTTGTCACGAGGAAGAAGAATATATGGGAAAGGGTTCTGGTTGGACATTATATACCATACACAGCTACAGTTGAGAACCAATTTACTTTGGCCACATGACAAATAGATGTATGTAGATTGAGGCACGCAATCGAGAATGTCCTACACAAACAACCAAACTTTGTATTCGACCTGCAGAATGAGGGTATAAATTAGAGTAACCGCACACATTCACATACTTGCTAAGCTATTGTGTATAGTAACACTACTGTGTGAAGGTAGTAGTGTACGCAGAAGGGAGGAGTCTGCAGAAAAGAGGAGTCCCCAGAGGGGAGAAGTCTGCAGAAAAGAGTAGTCTGCAGACGGGAGGAGTCGGCAGAAAAGAGGAGTTCGAATAAAATAAGGGTCTGCAGAGGGGTGGAGTCCGCAGAAAAGAGGAGTCCGCAGAAGAGGAGTCCCACAGAAAAGAGGAGTCCGCAGAAAAGAGGAATCTGCAATGCATAGATTATGTGTTTAAGTTGTCATATATAATTGAAGATGATGATGAAAAGTATGGAAAACATGGAATCGAAAATGGTTTGTTCGCCTACATGCAAAACTTCACCATGTGTTCAAAAATAACATAGAAAACTATGCAGTTACTGCGACAAGGCAATCAGTAAAAGTTGCAATGCACGGCGACATGAACAGAGTGAGTGTAAAAAGAAATGAGTCTCCTAATACTATCATATAATATTTGCGGTGCGACATTTGGTAGAAGTGACAATATAAATAAGCATACTGCTATATGTAAAGGGAACTCATCATTACTTGGCACAAGGCAGAAAGCATTGAACATGTTGACGCAAGGCAATACAATGGATGACTCCCATACTGATTCGTTGTGTAAACTATTGATTGTACAATTGCCCATAACATTATCCGGACATGCATCAAGTTCCAAAACATTCTGTGAAGAAGGAAATACGTCTGTTGAGGGCATGGATTATGAAGACCGAAAACCATACAGATCGTTCAATGATGTGAACAACAAACATTTATTGATAAGGCGTAAGATTAAAAACGGGGATGTAACAACCATCCAGCACGAAAGTGTGGCCGTCAAGTGCGAGGAAGATAATGATGATGATGATGCAAAATAGACAAACGTTTGACAGTGGCAGACTTCTTGCGTTCGACATCGACAGGCACCTGGGTGTCCTCAGGCAGCGGCTGAACGTCATCCTTAGTATTGTCAATCATAGAAGCAGAGTTGGCAGATTCAGCCAAAGGTTCTTGCGGAAGGTAAACTCTTTTCGTGTCTTGCAATAAAGCTTGAGTTATAACTTCGTCCGGCCCACATGGCAGGGGAGTGTCTGTTCGCATATATATTTAACGATACATCTTCCCAGAATATTGTTGTTGATGGTTCGGATTTTTCTTTTGCGGATATCTTCCCATAAAAAATTTGCTCTATTCTCAGCAAATACTGATTGACCTGTGTAGGAAGAAGAGCTTTGCATGTTGCGCTATGCCTTTTAAACTATCGAGTCTTCGAAAATATGATTTGCATTTTTTACATGATAAGATAATACATTTCATATTTTTTTGGAAACCAGTCTCGTGTCAACGAGCATGACAGCTTTGAGAAAAAGTCTTCTTACAGTAACGACATTAATAACATTCTCGATTATTTCCCATTGTAGAAAAAAAAGCTCTGTTTACTGTTCGAAGTCTTAATTGCGACTGAGTTGGTCATCCTATCCTATACTAATATATATATATATATATATATATATATATATATACACAGATGCAACAGCAGTGACATTTATGTCAGCTTTGTTAGAGTCGAGATGCTTTCGAGATTTGCTAGGCTTATTTAAATTATATGTTACAGTAGTGACATTATTGTTCCTGCCATTGTTTTCATAGAAGTGTCTATTGCCTTTAATACTCTACCATTGTGTATGGTTGGGAAGACTTTGAGATAACCTGTGCGTATATGTTTGGAAAGACGCTGATACAACTCTCCCGGCTTGGCCTTCAAGAGTATGATGTATATTTCGTAGGAAGGACTTAAATGTTTATCAAATTTGGGAAGACTTAACACTTTCGAGATGACGGGAGTGATGTTATGAAGTTGACGAACGTATCTTAGACAATATGATACGGAACTTATGCGGACCTATGCTTGTAGGGTTTTAATCCTCCTTTATGTTAGGCAGCATGCATCGTTGAAGTGTTTGGCGCCGCCCTTTTATATTAAAATGTATGTGTGGTTGAAGAGTACAGCAGCACCCTTTATGTTATGCCATGAGTGCTTCGTCACAGTGTTCAGTGTCATCCTTTATGTTAGGGTGCGTCCGTCATTGAAGTATTCGGCACAATCCTTTATTTTAAAATATCCGCTTTGTCGAAGTGTACAGTAGCGCCCTTTATGTTATGGCGCAGGCGCTTCGTCGCAGTGTTCGACATCGCTCTTTGTTAGTGCACATGCATCGCCGCAGTTTTGGCGTCACCCTTTATGTTAGGGTACGTGCATCCAAGAAGTGTTCGGTGTCACTCTTTATGTTAGGGTATGTGCATCGTTGAAGTTTTCAGTGCCATCCTTTATACAAAAATGCACGTTTCGTTGAAGTGTACAGTACCACCCCTTATGTTATACCACGCGCGTTTCGGGGCAGTGTTTGACGTTGCTCTTTGTTAAGGTGCACGCGTCGCTGCAGTGTTTGGCGTCGCCCTTTATATTAGGGTGCGTGCATTGTTGAAGTGTTCGGCATCACCCTTAATTTGAGTGTGTGTGCGTTGTTCAAGTGTTCGGTGTCACTCTTTATATATAAAAATGCACGCACCACTGAAGTGTACGGTGGTGTGCTTTATGTCTCGCGCGCTTCGCCCCAGTGTTTGGTGTCACTCTTTTTGTAGGGATGTGTGCATCGTTGAAGTGTTCGGCGTCACCCTTAATATTAAAATGCATGTGTCATAGAAGTGTACGGTAACGCCCTTTCTGTTATACCGCGTGCACTTTGCCGCAGTGTTTGGCATAACCCTTTATATTCGGGTACGTGCATCTGGTGTCGATGTCTATGTTATGAATTTGACGACTGCATCTTAAACAGTTCCAGAATTACGGCCAACTATGCTTATAAGTTCGTATAGACATTAAATGACAATTTGTTAATTTTCCTTGTCTGCGTAATTGACTATGTTAGGAATTTGACGACTACATCTTAAACGGTTCGGTAATTACGGTTAACAATGCGTATAAGTTCGCATAGGGCTTAAATGACTATTTGTTGTTGACATTGTATTTGGGAAGACTTTGAGATAACCCTTCCAGATTGGAATAAAAGAAGCTGAAGGTTAACATGTCCTCTATTCACTGTGTCACCATGGCACCCTGTGAATGCAAGAGCATTAAGTATGGTAGGGGTCGACTATAAGAAGACTCCTCAACACCTCATTGCCCAAAAAATGAGTCATTTAGCCACGATGCGGGATCATTGAAATTATTTAGAAAAAATAATATTTTTAGGGAACTTTAGGAAATTTTGAGAGTAAAAAGGGACTTTTTTTTTTTAGAGAAATAGGGTTATTTCGAGGGAAATACACGACATTTCGAGAGGAAAACGGGTAATCAATGGCGACGGAATCCAAGAGCAGGAGGTCCTCGGTGGTGGCTCCTGGCTCCCTGTCACGAACCTGCGTTGAAACTGCCATTTTCTAACTATTTGCACCATACTATCCTTTTCGGAATCCCAGTTCGGAAAATTCATGTCCCCTATTTTGGACAAGGCGTCATATAGGTGTAGGACCATTGTTCAAGTGAAGAAATTATTTTCCTAGCGNACCTGCGTTGAAACTGCCATTTTCTAACTATTTGCACCATACTATCCTTTTCGGAATCCCAGTTCGGAAAATTCATGACCCCTATTTTGAACAAGGCGTCATATAGGTGTAGGACCATTGTTCAAGTGAAGAAATTATTTTCCTAGCTGTCATCCCGATTATTTTAGACACGGAAATATCTATGTATACAACTGATCCACGGCTATTTTCGCCTGATTGGATACCCGGCTTTATTATTTACTACTTCCTGCTCAACGCTAATCTTTCATCCACAGGAAGAAATGTACGTTGCCATGTGCCTGAAGAGTGTTACTAATAGTCATTCAAATGACAAAATTAAATTGTCAGAAACATAGTGTTAATGGTACGCTAATTATTCCCGTAACACACGTTTAAAAAAAATTGAAAAGAAAATATTTTTTATGTTTAAAAGAACTGTAAATACTAAGTTGATACATAAGACTAATTATCATGATTCGCTATCAACGCTGTTGCAGATATGCCATGAGTCATTGTGTACGTGAAATAAATAATTGCAGGCAAACAGGGCTTGCTTTAGGTACCTAGCTAGTTGTATGGGTATTTGTAAGCATTTTAGTATATTTTAATATTTAAAAATATGTAAATTATATTGAAGTATAAATCTTCTTTCAGGACAGAAATAAAAGTTGAAATTTTGTTGCCAATTTATAAATTTGGATATTGAAACATACATGTGGTTGAAAAGTGTCAAATACAGCAAAAAACATTGCAATTAGCCCTCTGTTCCCGATGATTATTCGTCTCTTAAACAGTGTTTTAAAACACAGTGACGATGCTGTATATTTTCTGAACAGATTGATGTATTAAAACCGTATATTTACTGTTAATACTACGTGGAAACTAAATACGCGCGAAGCTTGTTTTTGCTATTTTCTGCTGTCATAATGCTTCCTCATAGTCGCATGTGACTTTTAGGTGCTTAAAAGTTTTACTATGGACATCCTTTAAGGAATAAATATAAAGTCTGACAAAATATTTGGATGTCCTTAGGATACACGGGTGGTTTAAGTAAGACGGGGAGAGGAAGATTGACGTGTTATAATAATAAACTAAAAGGACATGATAATTAGTACTTTTATCGAAGGCTACCCTGTTGTTACGACCACCGTATGACAATACAGATTAAGTCTCCATTAATTTTCTTATAACGAGATTACAGCCGAATTTTGTACTTAATTTGAAAAAAATATATGTTTCAATTCTATTAAAAGATAGCAGTTATGATTTTTTAAAGGTTTGTTTATACAGTTACACGTATTTCAGTAAATAAATCTTATGGGAATAAGATTTTCCTTAAGCAAAGGTAAAAACAATTATCATAACCTGTATGGTTTTGTTATTATTATAACAAATATAACAGAAATAATGAATATGTTAAAAAAATCGCAATTCTAGAGGTCATCTTGCAGTTTTCTTAAGTGGTGGGATAAACGTGCAGTGACGTAGGCATATTTTGAGTCAGTTTCCATCGCGTGTTATGAAGTCGCACTGTTACAGACCTATTTGCCATAGCACAGAGCACGGACGACGTAAAAACACTGCACGCATTGCACGTAGGGGCGATGAGGCACTAGGCGTACCTGTTTGTGTCATCCACGTCGCTTCCTTGCTTTGAATACGCAAAATCGCATCCGCGTCCATGTACTCTTAACGACTAATTTTCGTGCCCGTCGCATCCGTCAATCGTCCTTCCGTCTGACAATAATCCGTCTGTCGTTTTGGTCTGGCAGTTGAGAGTGATTCACAACAATATATCGTTCGTCGATCATTCTGTAAGGAAAGTTTTCAGTGCGACAATGGAACATCGCGGTTTTTTTTAACTATAAATATATTTTAAAGAAAACATAATGTTGGGGAAACATTTTTTTTAAAGCAGTGTAGATAAACATCGGGCATTCCAACAAATAAAGAAGTGACGATTAAGTTTATACAGACGACGAAAACAGGAACTATGGTAATCCATGCAATTTACTCCGAGGTGTATATATTCATTCTAGTATCAATCGTACAAATAATAAACACACTCCGATCTTCATAATAATTTATTACTAAAATGTTTTAACATTTTAAATATGTAAGTTTACTACTAAAGTTCAATGAACACGGATACTCCACGTTGTATTTCATTTCAAAGTGTTCATTTACGTTCAGGCAATTTTGCGAAAATAAAATTCATAGCAATTTGAGAAACTCAGCTCTGAAGAGGAAATGAGGATGATGCCAGGGGAAATGGAGCACTAAAATGCAAGGAGGGCAAAACGGGAGATCCCAGAGATATCCCGCCGATCAGCGGCATCGTCCGGGAGCAAGCCCATATGGAATAGAACCATGTTTCGACTCGGAGGGGGGGTAACACTCTAGCCACTACACAACCACGGAAACTGACATGTCATTGGTTGGCCGGGGCTCGAACCCGTAACTACGTGGTCGGAAGGGGACGCCGCCTAGGTTCGAGGCGTCGGAAGTCTTACCCTCNGGGAGTCTCACCCTCTCCAGGTCGAAGTTGGACATGGCCTCCTTCTCGGGGCAGGAGGCGGCCGCGAGTGACGTCACCAGCAGCAGCATGCTGCCGAGCAGGATCAGCGCCATGGCGTCTGCAGGAAAGTTGCGCGTCGTCGTCTCTGGCTGCGGCTTCAGCGGCTGACGGCCGGCAACTGCGTGGCCCTGGCGGCCTCGCAGCCGTTATAAACAGCGCACTCAGCAACAGAAGGGTCGGGGTGAGGGTCTGTGGCCCGACGTTGCGTCATCATTGAGAATGCGCACGCAGAGTGCTTGTTTAAAGTCCTTTCGCGGTTTTATCCAACATTTTTAAAGCCCTGCCTAAGTTCTACTTTCAAACTATTCCTACGCCTCGTTAAAAACAAAGCTTAACCAAGTTGACGCAGCTCGCGTGAGTTTATTCCTGTTATACTGGGCCTCATGATAGGCGGTCAATTGAACTTGAGGTATATTACTGCANTTGACGCAGCTCGCGTGAGTTTATTCCTGTTATACTGGGCCTCATGATAGGCGGTCAATTGAACTTGAGGTATATTACTGCAGGCTTATCTAGGCCTCACGTTGGGTAGTAAATTAACTCATCTCGTTTTGGGTTAATTGAATAGCGTTGCGCCCTACGTCCGGGCGCTACTTTAACTTGAGGTAGGCCCCACAGTTGGGCGCGAAATTAACTTGACGCAGGTACCGCCACTGTCGAGGACATGGTGACTTATCTGGTCAGAGTTAATGTCCTCCAGTACCGACTAAAAAGTGCTTGGAGGTTGCGGGTATTATAATGAGGTAGACTATCACTGTTGTATTTTGAAGTACGAATATATTGTCTCGTATATATTCACAAATACACAACATCAAAACTTTCGAGGTGCGGTACTGTCATAGTTTGTTTACTCGTATTCA